>JAODAL010009687.1:0-109331 GCA_025379985.1 Phyllomedusa bahiana | reverse complement strand
GGTAAACCAAACCCCTTAGCAGCAGGGGCCCCAGAGGTTCTCCCCCGCTTTAACGTTCCCAATGTCATTTAAAAGGGGATTTTGGGGGGGTGGAGGGGGGGTTAAAAGTGGGCGATGTAAATGAGGAGGACGAGAACCCAAAAGGGAAACCTGGTTTTACCGGAACGAACAAAAAGTTATTTCCCCTTTTTCTTTACTATAAACCCAAACCTGTCGGGAGGCCCTTTCATCAGTGAAGCTACGGGAAGAGCCCGCGTGGCCCTGATTTAAAAAGGGTTTTGTTGCTTTTTTGGGAAGCCGCTTTTTGGTTGGGGGCCGGGACTTATCCAGTTCCTTACCCCAAGTACATGGGCTTATTTATCTTTTTTCAAAAAACCCGCCAAGATGTGTGTTTTGCTTGATCTTGGTTTTAATTAGGGAAGGGAAATTCCCTTAAAAATTTTTAAAAATTAAATATGTTTTCACTTAAAACCTCATATAATCAAAAAATTAGGAGAAACGGGGGGGGTGCCCTGACAGGGGCGGGCGTGAGGAAGCAAATTTGGGGCTTCTGTGGTTTATATGAACCCGGGATCATCGGCTCTCCTTTGGGGAAATCTTTAAAAAGGGGAAAAAGGGGAAAGGCCCCCTACCGACCCTTTCCCTCCGGGGGGATTTTAACCAAAAAATTTTGGTGCTATAGTTTTGTAAGGGCCGGGGGAAGAAGCTACCCCCCTTTTGTACGTAAGAGGGCCCGCCCCGACCTCAAAACATGGCCCCGCAGCTTTTTTCCTAGACCCCGAAAACCTCCCGTTCCCATGTTCGGGGGCTGAAGGGAGGCAGAGTGTGCTCCCGAAAGAGAGGGCCCTGTGCTCCCAAGAAAGGAACGGGGGGGGGAAACCCGGCAGTTTGGGGGCCGGGAAAAGGGCCCGTGTGGGGGCACCGCGGTTGTGGGGCCCCACCTTCCCCTCAAAACCCTGGGGGTTTTTCTCCCTCCTCCATGCGGCCCACCCGGCAATGATTTGGGGCCCGCCCGGGACCCCTGCGGCCTTCCTTGCCCCCTTAACGCGGGGACCCCGTATCGGTGGAGGGGGATTGGAATAGAGGCGGGAGCCACCCGGGGCCCCCTGTTTCCCAAAACTCGGGGCCCCAGACCCCAGCGGGGGGGGGGGAAGTTGGGGGGGAAATGGATGCGCCCCCCATAACCAGGAAAATCAAAACCTGAAGGGTCCCACCTTCCCCCTTCCTGGGGGGGCCCCTTAGCTTACTGCAGGGCTCCTCGGGACTCTCTCCCCTGTCCCCACCCCCCCTGAGTACATTTGGGAAATAAAACCCCCTCCCCTCTGGCAGAGCCCTGCAGGGGCTCAATATTTCCCTTTACACCCCCAAGGGGGTTGTGATCCGCCACAGGCCCCACGCACTTTCATGGCCCCACGGTTTAATCCCCGGGATGTTTTTGGGCCCAAATGGGGCCTACAGATGGTGAGAGCGGGGCGGGCCCAAACTAAAAGCGGCCCGGAGAGCCTACTGAAATTCCTTTATAGGGAGGGACGAGATCCCCCTCCTGGCCCACGGGGTCTCTGGGGAAAATTTCCCTCCCCCAACCCCCCCAAAAAACCCCAAATGGGGGAAATCGTCCTGTTCAATGGTTGGGCAGCTGGCCCCGAATTGAGAAGCCCTGGCGGGAGGGGGGCCCCCTCTGGGGATCTCTCCATTTTGCCCCCACCCCATGGTTTTGCTCTCATTCCCTGTCGGAAACCGGCCCCCATCACCCTTCTTCTGAAGATGAAAAGGGCCCCATGGTTTGGCGCCGCCCGACCTGGCCCTTCCTTCAGGGGTGATAAGCAATCCTGAATTTTTCAACTCCTCATTCAGGGTTCCCTTTAAAGGAATACATTTGTCTGACCACACGGTGCTGACGAAGTAAGAAAAAAAATTCGCTCAATTCGCAAGATCTTTGCACTATATTAGAGGGATTATAAAAAAAACCAAGATTTTTTTCCCTTTCGTACTGGTTCCAGAAAGCAACACCTTCTCAAATATTTGCCATCAGCGTTTTGGACGATGTTGAGAATACGGGCCCGCAGGAAAACTTGCGGTCAGAGGCACGAGTCCCAACCCCGGGATTCCCGTTTCCCGTATTTTTAATGTTTCCCGGACCGAGACCCGAAAACTTTTATAGAAAAAGGACAGGGGGCACAGAGCTTGGTCCCCCCAGTAAAGACCCAAATCCCTTTGGGGCGTAAACTGTCGCATTTATTTTTTTTTATCAAAAAAGAGATTTGAGAGGGCCCCAAAAAGTCCCTTGTTTTCAGGGCCACCGATAAATTTTTCCAGATCTATCCCGCCACACTCTGGTAAGGGGGGATGCTCAAGCTACCTCAAGGTGTTGGGGGGAGGGGGATATTCCGTAAGAGGGGGGTTCCCCCTTCCCCCTCTTGTGCGAAGGGCGGAAAAGGGTTTTTCACTTCGTTTCCCTGGGAATCCCTGCTTTTAAAGGACTTACGATCCGGGATTCTTGCAGATTGGCCCCCCTTATGCCTCCGAGGGTGGTCCACAAGAAAATTGGCTCCTGTGGGGGTTTTCATCTCCAAAAAGGCCCCCCTCGAGGAAGCCGGCCCCCCAGATCGATGCAGGAAGAGCCCCTTTTGATTCCGGGGATCCCGCCATGAGGTCACAAATTGCTATTTGAGGGACTTGCCCCTTCCCCTCCAAAGGGGCCCTTTTCCCTGAATGTTTTGATGAGGTGGGGGTGCTCCCTACACCCTGGGCACAGGGGGCCCTTGTCCCATTCCCTTTTTTTATGGTTGTCCCCCCCAAAAATTGCGTTTTTTTCCCCTGGCAGATCATTGCATATCTCAGTTTTGTATTTTGGTTTTATGTTACTTTTTTATAGTTTAGGGCCCCCCCCCCCCCTTTAGGAGTTTTTTGGAACATGTGTTTATTTTCCCCCAAGTAGGGCTGGCTCCCCCGGGTCAATCTGGAGGGGGGTGCTCTGGTGGGTTTCATCTTTTTATAGGTGTTACACGGGGGATCTATCCCCCGGTTCTGGGTTATTTGCATTTTGTTATCCTTTACCCCTCCCCCCTTTTTCCCCCCCCCCCTTTTTTTTTTTTCTTCCCTTCCCATCGGGTGGGTCGGGGGGGGTGGGCATTGGTGGTCTTTTTTTCTTAAATGGGGGTTTTTAATTAGTTTCCTATAAGAAAGGGGCCCTAAATACGCCAAAAACTTTCCCCAAATTCTATCCATTCCCATGGGCAAAAGCACATGTCATTTTTTTTCCCAAGAAAAATTTTAAACCCAATCATGCCCCTAGGATAGAGTTTGATATTTTTTAATTGGATTTTCCAATTGGCATTCTAAAAGTAGGGGGGTAGATTGCTATTATAAATCCCCGCGCACAAGTTGATCGTGTGTGGCGATGATGAGGCCCGATTTTTGATTTGATTTTTCCCCAAAGGGACTTTTGGTAGTGAATAGTTAGCCCCCCCAAAAGGGACGTTTCTTCTTGTAGCAGTTTTGGACAAAATTCAACCTGTGGCAGGGGCATTTTGTTTTTGGGGGACTTCAATTTTTTGGAGTTTAGAAATTCCATGGAGCTTTTGTCTTATAGGATTAAAAGGGTAAGAGGGCCTTTAAGTTTCAAATTTGGGGAAGTTGGGACTTCCAAAACCCTCAGATGGGGTTCCTTTTTATCCCCCCTTTTGACTCGTACAGTGCAGAATATATCTTGCTCCAAATCACGCTTTGCGTGGTGCGGTCCCCCTCCATGGGGTATTCTTGGTTGATCATTCCAGTGTTATCTTTTATTACCCTTTTTGTTCCAAAAGCAGGTTTTGGGGGGATCAATGAGTCCCTTTTTACTGGATTGTATCCCAGGGATTGAAGAGACTGAGTATTCCTAATGGGGGGTTTTTAAACAGACAAAGCTCCTATCTTCAAATGGGAAGCCCTCAAATGCTCCTTGAGGGGCGTTTTAATTAAACATGGTAGCAGTCTTAAGAAGGCTCGCTCTGCCGCAATCACAAAGGCCCTTCAGAAAGTGGCGTATTTAGAAGTACTACACAAACAGGCTCTTTCCAAGCCTGTTTTACAAGATCTCTTGGAAGTACGCCGTCTCTTTGAATCCTCTTGGGGCAAGCTTCTCCCGCTCTGCCGAAGTAAATTCTATGAATATGGAAACAAAAGCGGACGTCTTCTGGCTAGGGCCGCAAAGGAAAAACTGGCTCAGTCCTTTATCCCTAGTATAAAGATGCACACTGGTCAGACGGCGCACACCACAGAGGACATTGCTGCAGAGTTCAGTTCCTTCTATTCCAAATTGTACAATCTCCCTTCTACCCTACCCTTCACCCTCGCAATCCCGACTCTCGCCATCTTCTCCCTTTCAGGCACTCCCGGCTGAGGTCGCTCAGGCCATGGAGGAACCCTTTTCGGGGGCAGAATTGGAGGCGGTTGTTAGAGACCTTCCAAATGGAAAGAGTCCTGGACCCGATGGGTTTATGGGTATATTTTTTAAGAACCTCCTATCCTCCCTCTCCCCGGTTATGCTTGATGCTTTTAACAGTATTTCAGCTTCTTCTCCATTTCCTGGGAGTTCCACTTTAGCTCACATCTCTGTCCTCCCCAAAGCGGGCAAGGACCCTCAGGCCTGTGGGAGTTATAGGCCCATTTCCCTTTTGAATACGGATCTCAAAGTGTATGCCAAACTACTAGCTAATCGTCTGAATCCTTATTTTCCCACCTTAATTCACCTGGACCAAGTGGGTTTTGTCCCTGGGAGGAAAGCACGAGACAACAGCCTAAAAACCTTGGACATCATCCACTACACCCGTCTACGCGGGGAGCCCATGATGGTCCTGTCGCTTGATGCGGAGAAGGCATTTGACAGGATCTCATAGGAATCCCTGTCCGCCACCTTAAAACATATAGGATTGGGCCCCCGTTTTATTGAAAGGGTTCTCGCACTGTACCAAAACCCGTCGGCCAGGGTCAAGATCAATGGCTCTCTGTCCAATGTTTTTACGATACACAACGGGACTAGGCAAGGCTGCCCCTTATCTCCTTTATTATATGTCCTGATTATGGAACATTTGTTACACTCCATACGATCCAATCCGGACATCAGGGGGATAGTGATAGGGGATCGGGAATTCAAATGTTCAGCTTTTGCTGATGATCTCCTGATATATCTTGCGAATCCCTTAATATCGTTGCCCTCCTTGATGTCGGAATTGGCGTCCTTTACTAGATGGTCTAATTACAAAATCAATTATGACAAATCTGAGGCCCTCAATATCTCCCTGGACCAGGCAACAGTCGCCTCTCTCAAAGCCAATTTCTCATTTTCCTGGCCATCAGATGGTATTTCTTATCTAGGCACCAGAATTCCTCCAGATCTCTCACAACTGTTTGTTTCCAATTTTCTCCCTTTGTACCGGACAATTAGTCAAACACTTAAGGGTTGGTGTCACAAAGATTTCTCTTGGTTTGGGAGAATGAATATTATAAAAATGTTCATTCTCCCCAAACTTCTGTATTTGCTCCAGACTATTCCGATTTCCATTCCCACGTCCTTCTGGGCCAAGGTCCAGTGCTGTTTCAAGGAATTCATTTGGCGCTCTTGTCGCCCAAGAATCCGAAGAGATTTGCTGTCTCGGCCCAAGGAGGAAGGTGGTGTTGGTCTTCCCGATTGCAAACTTTATTACTTATCTGCAGCATATGCTAGATTCCTAGATATGGTACATCACCCTCAGGAAAAGTTATGGGTGTATATTGCCCAGACCATTTGTCAGCAATCGCTTTTTTTGTCTTCCCTGGGCACGGGGCTCTGTATTCTCTGAGCCTCAGCATTATTCCTTCACCACCCTCCACACTTTGGCCACGATACGAAAATCTGGATCTTCCAAGAGGTTGTTGGACCATAACGGGCCGTTGTACACAATTTCAGATAATCCCGCATTCCCCCCGGGCAGATCGGGCAATTCGTTTTTGGGCGCCTTCAAATTGTCCCCTATCCTAATATCCAATGTCCATGAAAGGGGATGCATACTCCCTCTACCGTGCAACATGAAAGACAGGCTCCCCTCCCCCAGGAATCATTTTGAGTTTCTCTAACTTCGGCATTTGACAGGATTTCATGGGAATCCCCAGTCCTGGGGTGCGGGCTGAGGCGAAAGTCTTGGGGTGCAGGCTAACGTGCCAGTCTTGGGGTGCGGGTCGAGGCGTGAGTCTTGGGGTGTGGGCTGACGTGTGAGTCTTGGGGTGCAGGCCGAGGTGCGAGTCTTGGGGTGCGGGATGAGGCGCGAGTCTTGGGGTGGGGGACAAGGCGCGAGTCTTGCTGTCAGCTTTACCATCTGCTGCTCCTGAGATTTATGAATGGAGATGTCAGTGCAGAGCAGTACTTTGACCACTAGATGGAGCTGTTACTGTATTGGCTGCGGACTTCGTTTGTTTTTTTGGATCTGCTCCTGATCACTGGTTTTGATTTTTTGAGGGAAAACAGTTTATTAAGGAGAGATCTCCCCCCATTGAGTCAGAAAAGGAGGGGTTGGGGAACCCTTGATCGAGGATGGGTTTTTTATTATTTAGAAATTTTAATTAATCTTTAAAATATTTTCTCCTGTGATAGTTAAAAGGAAGGTTATGCATTTTTAAAAACAATTAATGAGAAGGATATTTTTTTCTAAGAAAAAATAAATCAACCAACCCCCTTTTTCCCCCCCTTTAATTTTTTTTTTTTTTTTTTTTTTTAAAACCTCCCGCCTCTTTAGAGAAGCGGGGGGTTTCGTTTCGGGCATCGGGCGGTTCTAGAACGCTGCCCGATGCCTCTGTCCTGCCGGCCGGAAATGCTTTCCTCTTTAGAGGAAGTACGGAGATTGCGGGGGTTGGGGGTGGGGTTATGGGACCCCCGAAGCTCCGCCCCTTCCCGAGTTAGAAGAATCGGATGAGAGGAAAGGTTAAAGTGCAGGGAGGGGGTGTGTTGTGGGGGGGGGGGTTTTGTGTGGGGAGTGGGGGTGTGGGTGTGGGGAGGGGGGTGTGTGGGTGAGGAGAGGGGGGGGGGTGTGTGGGGTGGGGGAAAGGGGGTGTGTTGGGGGTGTGTGGGGGGGGGGGGTGTGTTGTGTGGGGGGGGGGGTGTTGGTTGGTTTGGGGGGGGGGGTGTGTGTGTGAGGAGAGGGGTGTGTGTGAGGAGAGGGGGGTGTGTGTGTGGGGAGGGGGCTGTGTGGGTGGGAAGGGGGGTGTGGGTGTGGGGGGGGGGGTGTGTGTGTGGGGAGAGGGGGGTGTGTGGGTGGGGGTGGGGGTGTGTGTGTGTGGGGGTGTGGGGGGGGGGGGGGGGGTGTGTGTGGGTGTGGGGGGGGGTGTGTGGGAGGGGGGGGTGGGTTTGGGGAAGGGGGGGGGTTGGTGTGGGGAAGGGGGGGTGTGTGTGTGGGGGGGGGGTGGTGTGAGGAAGGGGGGGTGTGTGTGTGGGGAGGGGGGGTGTGGTGGGGGAGGGGGGGGGTGACTGATTGTCTGTGAGGAGATGGGGGGTGTGTGCGTGCGAGTGCAGTGAGGGAGTGAAGTAGGTTTATTATTTTATTGTTTCCCGCTAAGGGGCACTCCCGGATAAAGGGGGGATCTGCCCGGTATGGGGCCACTGCCTGGTGGGGGGGGTTTCGGATAAAAGGGGGAATTTCTGGTATAGGGGCTCTGCTGGCTGGGGGATCTATTGGGTAAAGGGGGGCATCTGCCTGGTCTAGGGGCCTGCTGGGATGGGGATCATTGGATAAAGGGGGGTCTGCTGGTCATTTGGGCATGCTGGATGGGGGATTTTTCGGATAAAGGGGGATTTGCCTGGCTCATAGGGGACTGCTGGCAGGGGGTTTTTTGGATAAAGGGGGCTTGCCCGGATGGGGGACTGCCGGGTGGGGCTCTATTTGGCTCATGAGGGATTGCCTGGGAGGGGGGTCTATCTGGATAAAGGGGGCATCTGCCTGGCTCTTTGGGGCACTGCCTGGCTCATAGGGGCATCTGCCTGGCATGGGGCAATCTACCTGGATAAAGGGGGCATCTGCCTGGCATTTGGCCATCTACCTGGATAAAGGGGGCAATCTGCCTGGCATTTGGCCATCTACCTGGTAAAGGGGGGCATCTGCTGGCTCATGGGGGCTTCTGCCTGGATTAAAGGAGGCATCTGCTGGTTTATGGGCATCTGCCGGGTTTATGGGGGCATCTGCATGGCTCATGGGGACATCTACCTGGATAAAGGAGCATCTAAGTGGCTATTGGGGACACTACCTGGCTATTGGGGGCACTACCTGGCTAATGGAGGCACTACCTGGCTGTAAGGGGCACTACCTGGCTATTGGGGACAGCTACCTGGCTTGAAGGGGGCATTAACCTGGCTACAGGAGGCTACTACCTGGTTCAAGGTTCAAATAGGCCACAGATACCTACCTATTGGGGCAGAGTTTGGCGGTATCTCCCAGCTCTCCTGGATGCTGAATAGACCATCCAACAGTCCAGGGAAGCTGGGTGACGCCAAAACCCTAATTTAGCTTTCTTCTTCTTTTTTTTCGAAGGGGGTGTGGCTTACGTGCAAGATGGGCGTGGATATGCAAATTTTCGGCGCGTTCAGATCTCCTGCTATTTTATTTTCAAAAGTTGGCATGTATGAAATAAATAATGTAACATTTCCTGTCGATAAAAGAGGGTTCTATGTGGAAAGTTATAAATAGTAACACTACATTAGTATGAGAACATATTGGTGCACACTTTACAATATCTGTATGTCTATAGCTTATTGCAATATCTTGCTACACTGGTATTAATGCAGATCAGCAAATAAGTGCAGCCTTGTCCTTCAGGACATAAAATACAAATACCAAAAATAGAAAGTCTCAGGCAGAAAAATGTCCATATTTATCTCTGTTTTGTACTAAATGAGTTCAGTCGCCTCATTCAGAGCATCGTGCGATAGACACGGCAGTCCGTAGATCCCAAACATCTCTGGTGTTTCATATCATTGGCTGCAATATCGGGTATGTGATCTATTCCCGGGATTGAAATAGCGCTTTGGTCTCCATCATGAGCCTCAGCCGTGCGCCTCCAGACCCCGTGCAGTTGGTGTTCATTTCTGATGTTCATCCTGTGGTTGTTCATCCTTTTGTTGGTTTGTCCGTCCAGTATATCGTCCATCACACGGACACTGCAGCAGGTAGGTTGCACATGTGCTGCTGCAGCCATCTGACGGATATTTCATGGGAAATTCTTCTGTTTTTGTTGATCTGAATTGACATTTCCCATGTTGGATCCAAGCACATTTCTTTCATTGTTTTCTTCCACATTTCTTCCAGTATGGTTGTGCCGCTCGTTTGTTCTTTTCTATGGTTGTGCCGATCGCTTGTTCTTTTCTATGGTTGTGCCGCTCGCTTGTTCTTTTCTATGGTTGTGCCGCTCGTTTGTTCTTTTCTATGGTTGTGTCGATCGCTTGTTCTTTTCTATGGTTGTGCCGCTCGTTTGTTCTTTTCTATGGTTCTTCCGCTCGGTTGTTATTTTCTATGGTTGTGCCGATCGCTTGTTCTTTTCTATGGTTGTGCCAGTCGCTTGTTCTTTTCTCTGGTCGAGCCGATCGTTTGTTCTTTTCTATGGTTGTGCCGCTCGTTTGTTCTTTTCTATGGTTGTGCCGCTCGTTTGTTATTTTCTATGTTTGTGCCAATCGCTTGTTCTTTTCTATGGTTGTGCCGCTCGTTTGTTCTTTTCTATGGTTGTGCCGATCGCTTGTTCTTTTCTATGGTTGTGCCGCTCGTTTGTTCTTTTCTATGTTTGTGCCGCTCGTTTGTTCTTTTCTATGGTTGTGCCGCTCGTTTGTTCTTTTGTATGGTTGTGCCGATCGCTTGTTCTTTTCTATGGTTGTGCCGATCGATTGTTCTTTTATATGGTTGTGCCGATCGCTTTTTTCTTTTCTATGGTTGTGCCGCTCGTTTGTTCTTTTCTATGGTTGTGCCGATCGCTTGTTCTTTTCTATGGTTGTGCCGATCGCTTGTTCTTTTCTATGGTTGTGCCGGTCGTTTGTTCTTTTCTATGGTTGTGCCGCTCGCTTGTTCTTTTCTATGGTTGTGCCGATCGCTTGTTCTTTTCTATGGTTGTGCCGCTCGTTTGTTCTTTTCTATGGTTGTGCCGATCGCTTGTTCTTTTCTATGGTTGTGAAAATCTCTTGTTCTTTTCTATGTTTGTGCCGATCGCTTGTTCTTTTCTATGGTTGTGCCGATCGCTTGTTCTTTTCTATGGTTGTGTCGATCGCTTGTTCTTTTCTATGGTTGTGCCAATCGCTTGTTCTTTTCTGTGGTTGTGCCGATCGGTTGTTCTTTTCTCTGGTTGTTTCTATAGCTTGTTCTTTTCTTTGTTTGTGTCGCTCGTTGGTTCTTTTCTATGGTTGTGTCCATCGCTTGTTCTTTTCTATGGTTGTGCCGCTCGTTTGTTCTTTTCTATGGTTGTGCCGATCGCTTGTTCTTTTCTATGGTTGTGCCGCTCGGTTGTTCTTTTCTATTGTTGTGCCGGTCGGTTGTTGTTTTCTAGGGTTGTGCCGATCGCTTGTTCTTTTCTATGGTTGTGCCGGTCGTTTGTTCTTTTCTATGTTTG
The DNA here is from genome assembly GCA_025379985.1 of Phyllomedusa bahiana. NCBI lineage: Eukaryota > Metazoa > Chordata > Amphibia > Anura > Hylidae > Phyllomedusa > Phyllomedusa bahiana. The sequence continues at coordinate 98,735 of JAODAL010009687.1, read as the reverse complement.
TGCCGCTCGTTTGTTCTTTTCTATGGTTGTGCCGATCGTTTGTTCTTTTCTATGGTTGTGCCGGTCGTTTGTTCTTTTCTATGGTTGTGCTGGTCTTTTGTTCTTTTCTATGGTTGTGCCGATCGCTTGTTCTTTTCTATGGTTGTGCCGATCGCTTGTTCTTTTCTATGGTTGTGCCAGTCGTTTGTTCTTTTCTATGGTTGTGCTCGTTTGTTCTTTTCTATGGTTGTGCCGCTCGTTTGTTCTTTTCTATGTTTGTGCCTATCGCTGGTTCTTTTCTATGGTTGTGTCCATCGCTTGTTCTTTTCTATGGTTGTGCCGCTCGTTTCTTCTTTTCTATGGTTGTGCCGGTCGCTTGTTCTTTTCTATGGTTGTGCCGCTCGTTTTTTCTTTTCTATGGTTGTGCCGGTCGTTTGTTCTTTTCTATGGTTGTGCCGATCGCTTGTTCTTTTCTATGGTTGTGCCGATCGCTTGTTCTTTTCTATGGTTGTGTCGCTCGTGTGGTCTTTTCTATGGTTGTGCCGATCGTTGTTTTTTCTATGGTTGTGCCGCTCGTTGTTCTTTTCTATGGTTGTGACGATCGCTTGTTCTTTTCTATGATTGTGCCGATCGCTTGTTCTTTTCTATGGTTGTGTCGATCGCTTGTTCTTTTCTATGGTTGTGCCGATCGATTGTTCTTTTCTATGGTTGTGTCGATCGCTTGTTTTCTATGGTTGTGCCGCTCGTTTGTTATTTTCTATGTTTGTGCCAATCGCTTGTTCTTTTCTATGGTTGTGTCAATCGCTTGTTCTTTTCTATGGTTGTGCCGCTCGTTTGTTCTTTTCTATGTTTGTGCCGCTTGCTTGTTCTTTTCTATGGTTGTGCCGGTCGTTTGTTCTTTTCTATGGTTCTACCGCTCGTTTGTTCTTTTCTATGGTTGTGCCAGTCGTTTGTTCTTTTCTATGGTTGTGCCAGTCGTTTGTTCTTTTCTATGGTTCTACCGCTCGTTTGTTCTTTTCTATGGTTGTGCCAGTCGTTTGTTCTTTTCTATGGTTGTGCCGCTCGTTTGTTCTTTTCTATGGTTGTGCCGCTCGTTTGTTCTTTTCTATGGTTGTGCCAGTCGTTTGTTCTTTTCTATGGTTGTGCCGATCGTTTGTTCTTTTCTATGGTCTATGGTTGTGCCGATCGCTTGTTCTTTTCTATGGTTGTGTCGATCGCTTGTTCTTTTCTATGGTTGTGCCGCTCGTTTTTCTTTTCTATGGTTGTGCCGATCGCTTGTTCTTTTCTATGGTTGTGTCGATCGCTTGTTCTTTTCTATGGTTGTGCCGCTCGTTTGTTCTTTTCTATGTTTGTGCCGCTCGTTTGTTCTTTTCTATGGTTGTGCCGCTCGTTTGTTCTTTTCTATGGTTGTGCCGCTCGTTTGTTCTTTTCTATGGTTGTGCCGCTCGTTTGTTCTTTTCTATGGTTGTGCCGGTCGTTTGTTCTTTTCTATGGTTCTACCGCTCGTTTGTTATTTTCTATGGTTGTGCCGCTCGTTTGTTCTTTTCTATTGTTGTGCCAGTCGTTTGTTCTTTTCTATGGTTGTGCCAGTCGTTTGTTTTTTTTCTATGGTTGTGCTGGTCGTTTGTTCTTTTCTATGGTTGTGCCGGTCACTTTTTCTTTTCTATGGTTGTGCCGGTAGTTTGTTCTTTTCTATGGTTCTGCTGGTCTTTTGTTCTTTTCTATGGTTGTGACGATCGTTTGTTCTTTTCTATGGTTGTGCTGATTGTTTGTGTTTCCGTATGTTACTTGGAGCGACTATTTCTTTATCTGTAGGGGCTCTCCTAAAGACCATTGTAGGGGTGCGTACAACTTGGTCTTTTAGAAAGGGATCATTTAACATAATCAGCCAATGTTGTTTAAGAATTGCCCTAATTTTGTTATGTGAGGTGCTGGACCTCGTGATAAAGCTCGGCTTCATTTTATCTGCATTTCTGTCAGTATCAGAAGACAATGGAGTTACTGATAGTTTTTTAATGCAGTCTGTGAGATTTTCTGCTCTTTGCAGGGATTTTTGAAGAAGGCCTTCTGGGTACTCTATTCTTTCAACCTTTCTATAATCACTTTACCTTGTTTCTGGAAGTCACTGGTATCAGTGCAATTTTTTCGGATGTGTCTTAGTTGTCCGTATGGACATGGGAATTATAAGGCCATGTTCACACGGCTTATTTCAGAGCGGATTGGAGCCGTACTGCGCGCCGGATTTGCGCTGCAGTACGGCTCCAATCCATCGCAGTCATTACGGTATTCCACAGTTCTCATAGTGAACAGTGGATTCCGTCGCTCCTACCCGCTCGGCGAATCCACCGGGCGGGGAGAAAGTGACATGCACATTATCCAGGCACAATACGCGCCATGGATAATGCAAGTCTATGGGGCCGGTGGGCCGCCCCCCCGCCCCTTATTCAAGACGGAATTGCGAGCGCAATCCGGCTCGCAATTACGGCTTGAATAAGCCGTTTGAACACGGCCTAATAGTCAAGAAAACTGTTGCCGTCGACTGACTTGTAACAAGTTGTAGTAGTGTCACTGTTTAGTCCTTTCTTGATTGGTAAGTCTAAGAATTCTGTTTCCGTCTCAATCTTTGGGGTTAGTTCGATACCTCTTGTATTTGAATTTAGTTGGTGGATAAAATCAGCAGCTTGTTCTTGTGCCATCCCAGATGAAGAAGAGGTCATCTATAGACCGTTTGTACAAAATTATGTGCTTGGAATATTGACTAGTGTAGCTGACCTCTTCTTCGAACAATCCCATTAACAGGTTAGCATATGAGGGTGCCATCCTGGTCCCCATGGCTGTGCCCTTTATTTCTTTATATTCTTGATTATTATATAAAAACAAATTGTTATTAAGTATAAAACTTAGTGATGTAACTAAGAATACAATTTCATTTTGTGTTAAGGTAGGCTCATTTTCGTCACATGGGGTATAATTTAGATGTTCTATCAATGTATCAGAGTCCCACAGCTTTTTAATTGTTTTACATAATTCTGTAGAAGCAGATCTAGATACAGTGATAAATTGCTGGTCATACTCCCAATCCCAGAGATAATAGGGCATCCTGGTGGGTTAATGGGGCCCTTGTGTAACTTCAGTATGTGATTAAAAAAATGCCTTTTTGGGAAAAGGGATCACAAGGAATGATTTTTCTTCCTTTGTAATGGCTTTATCTTCTACTGCTTGTTGAAGCAGCTGAAATAACTCATTGTTAGCTTCCAGACAAGGATCTCCTGTTTGGAGCTGGTAATAATTTTCATTGGATAAGATATGGAAGGATTCTGTATGATAAAGTCATAATCCATAATTACGACCCTGCCCGACTTATCTTCCGCCCTAATAACTATATCATGATTATTTCTTAGGGTATTTAGTGCTTCCCGTTCTCTTTTAGTTAGATTTGAGCGATTTGGCAAATTCTAAACCAAATTGGTTTTTTAGCTTTTTTATTTATGTTTTTATTTTTGTCTAAAAGTTGTCGAAAATCATTAGTGACCATTTCTGCAAAAGTTTGTCATAGGTGGCCCTGAGATTGTACAGTATAAAAACTGGATTTTCTTGGAAGTTCGGGAATTTCTCCTTCTCTTGGTGGTGGTTTTTCTATTCCAGATATTAATGTTTACATAGGACTATAGGAGGCTGTTTCCATACAAATAAATCAATAACCAGTGATCAGGAGGCAAATCCAATAGAAGAGCAGAACAAAGTCCGCAGCTCTGATCTTAATTAGTCTCATATATGACCGTGTAACAGTAACAGGAAGGCAAAGACAATAGAGTAACAGGAGCTCCATCTAGTGGTCAAAAGCCTCCTCTGCGTTGAGATCTTCATTCATACATCTCGGGAGCAACAGATGGTGAAGCTGACGGCAAGACTCGCGCCTCGGCCCGCACCCCAAGACTCGCGCCTCGGCCCGCACCCCAAGACTCCATATGTAAAACACTTACCATGTAATGGGCACTACGGTGCATCCTATTTTTAGATTATATGAGATTTTAGGTGAATGCAGGATTATTTTAAAGTTTGTAAGTAAGGTTCCTTCAGTAATGTTATAACCTAAGGTGCAGGAGCAGAAACATCTTGGCGGCTCTTTTGAAAAACATATAAATAAACCATGTGTATTGTATGTGTAAGGAACTGGGTGAAGTGCCGGGGGCACGAAACGTGTCTTCCAATAAAGCAACAACCTTCTAGCTGAGTCGTCCAGCACTGATTCCTCCCTGTGACAGCAGGAGCGTCACTGATGAATGGACCTCACCGACAGGTTTGATTTTTGCTTCGATACCTCCAAGCTGGGAGATGGATCGTCACAGCACAAGCGGCAGCCGACCTTCTATAACCCAGTTCTTATTCTGAAGCTTCAGGGAGTGCGGTGCCTCCTATTGCACAACTCCAAAGGTTCATGTATTTGCTAGGTACTAGCAATCACTATTGTGGAAACTCCATTTATTACACCAGGGGGCGCTGTCTTCTGTCTCCCCCTCCCTATATTCTATTCTTTACTCATTAATGCTACTCGACTACTATACACTTGTGTAAAGTGAGCAGGGTTCCAACATCGTAGCGCCATTGTCAGAGCCTCAACGTCAAAGCGCCACCGTCAGGGCCCCATTGTCAAAGCACCACCGTCAGAACGCCATCGTCAGGGCGCAACCGTCAAAGCGCCACCGTCAGAACGCCACCGTCAGAGCGCCATCGTCAGGGCGCAACAATCAGAGCGCCACCGTCAGGGCGCCACCGTCAGGGCGCCACCGTCAGGGTGCCACCGTTAGAGCGCCATCATCAGAGCGCCATCGTCAGGGCCCCATCATTAGAGCGCCACCATCAGGGCCCCATTGTCAAAGCGCCACGGTCAGAGCGTCACCGTCAGAGCGTCACCGTCAGAGCATCACCGTCAGAGCATCACCGTCAGAGCATCACCGTCAGGGCCCCATTGTCAAAGCGCCACCGCCAGAGCGTCACCGTCAGAGCGTCACCGTCAGGGCCCCATCGTCAGCGCGCCACCGTCAGTGCGCCATCGTCAGAGCGCCACCCTCAGAGCTTCATTGTCACAGCGCCACTGTCAGGGCGCCATCACCAGGGCGCCACCATCAGAGCACCATCATCAGAGTGCCATCGTCAGATCTCCACCGTCAGAGCGTCACCGTCAGGGCCCCATTGTCATAGTGCCACCTTCAGAGCCTCAACGTCAGCGCCCCATTGTCACAGCGCCACCGTCAGGGTGCCATCACCAGGGCGCCACCGTCAGTGCACCATCTTCAGAGTGCCATCGTCAGAGTGCCACCGTCAGAGCGTCACTGTCAGGGCCCCATTGTCAAAGTGCCACCATCAGAGCCTCAACGTCAGGGCCCTCTGTCACAGCGCCACCGTCAGGGCGCCATCTCCAGGGCGCCACCGTCAGAGCACCATCACCTGAGTGCCATCGTAAGAATGCCACCATCAGAGCGTCACTGTCAGGGCCCCATTGTCAAAGTGCCACCATCAGAGCCTCAACGTCAGGGCCCCATTGTCACAGCGCCACCGTCAGGGCGCCATCAACAGGGCGCAACCGTCAGAGCACCAACAGAGTGCAAACGTCAGAACGCCACCGTCAGAGCTTCATTGTCACAGCGCCACCGTCAGGGCACCATCACCAGGGCGCCACCGTCAGAGCACCATCATCAGAGTGCCATCGTCAGAGCGTCACCGTCAGAGCGTCACCGTCAGTGCCCCATCGTCAGCGCGCCACCGTCAGAGCTTCATTGTCACAGCGCCACTGTCAGGGCGCCATCACCAGGGCGCCACCGTCAGAGCACCATCATCAGAGTGCCATCGTCAGAACGCCACCGTCAGAGCGTCACCGTCAGAGCGTCACCGGATCCCATCGTCAGCGCGCCACCGTCAGAGCTTCGTTGTCACAGCGCCACCGTCAGAGCGCCATCACCAGGGTGCCACCGTCAGAGCACCATCATCAGAGTGCCATCGTTAGAACGCCACCGTCAGAGCGTCACCGTCAGAGCGTCACCGTCAGGGCCCCATTGTCAAAGTGCCACCATCAGAGCCTCACCGTCAGGGCCCCATTGTCACAGCGCCACCGTCAGGGCGCCATCACCAGTGCGCCACCGTCAGAGCACCATCATCAGAGTGCCATTAGTCAGAGTGCCATCGTCAGAGCGCCACCGTCAGAGCGTCACCGTCAGGATCCCATCGTCAGCGCGCCACCGTCAGAGCTTCGTTGTCACAGCGCCACCGTCAGGGCGCCATCACCAGGGTGCCACCGTCAGAGCACCATCATCAGAGTGCCATCGTCAGAACGCCACCGTCAGAGCGTCACCGTCAGAGCGTCACCGTCAGGGCCCCATTGTCAAAGTGCCATCATCAGAGCCTCAACGTCAGGGCCCCATTGTCACAGCACCACCGTCAGGGCCCCATCGTCAGCGCGCCATCAGTGCTCAACAGGTTGACTCTCCATCTTATATGGCTGCCAAGGATCTATCTTTCCCTGCCTAAAGCTGCATTCGTTTTTTAATAAACTGGGGTTTCCTCAGGTTCAGCTTTACCCAGTCCCAGCTTGTGCACAGATTAGACCCAGCGGAGATTACTGATGGCGAGCTCTGCTGGAGAAAGGTACGCAAGCCATTCAGATAGTCCACACGGGCACCTAAGGTTTTGCTCGAGAGTTTAGTACAGATGACCCTCCAAAATTCAGCCATGTGCAGCCCCGTCAGGAACAATGCTCAGGAATCCCATGAAGGAGAACTACAGGGTCAATAACCAGACGTGACAATACTGGAGCATCAGGAAGCGGAGACATCGGCACAAAATGGTGCATTTTACTGAAACGTTCGACAGTAGCATAGATCATAGTCTTTCCCTCAGAGAGGGGCAAATCCGTAATAAAATCCATGCAGAAATGGGATCAGGGCCTTTGGGGAACGGGTAAAGGACAATGTTCCCCGTAGGTCAGACATGAGGGACATTGACAGGAGCACAAGTCTCACAGCTGGAAACGTAAGTGGTGACATCACGAGCGGCCGCCGGTAAGAGCGAGCAACAAGTCTGTTAGCTCCCGCTACTCCTAGATGACCAGAAAGAATGGAATAATGGAAGTCGTGCACAGGCGGAATCAGAACTGCGTCGTCGCAAACACCTCCCCAGCGGGAGAAGAAGAGGGAGCCACATGCTAAACGTGTCTGATATCACTGGGGAGGTCCGAGGTCACCGCTGAGACCACAACACCTTTGGCTGGAATGGGCTCAGGATATTCAGGAGATTGAGAAGAAGCTTCAGCTTTAATGTTTTTTGGAGTCAGGTCTATAGGTAACAATAAAGTCTAACCTTGTACAAATCACGGCCGACCAAATCTGCTTGGATGGAGTCTCCTAGAGGATAACAGATAAGTCCGGTTTTTATGCACAGGAATCTGGTGTCTCGTCCCCTCCAAAACAATGACGCCTCGAATGCCCAGTTGATGGCAAAAAGTTCCCAATTCCTAAAGTGATCAATTCTCTTTGGGGAGAATGTCCGTGTGAAAATGGAACAGGGGTGAAGGTTGGTCAAAGAGGGAGGCCCCTGGCACAGAACTGCCCCCACTCCTCCCTCAGAAAAGTCACTCTCCATAATAAAGGGGCACGAGAAACTGGGTTGAACCTGAACAGGGGCTTCAGTAAAAGATTGTTTCTTTTTTTTTTTAAACTGTAGTTTTGTTTTGTTTTTTAAACAATATTTTTATTGAGAAGAAAAGCAAATTCAATCCAGAGTCGACCAGATACAACACATAACGTCTAACGTTCACAGGTATTCTTCTCCATTTTTCATTAATAAGAAAACATCAAACTTGGGACAAGAAAAAACAAAAAAACATTGTCCCCAAACAATTTATAACTTGTCATCTCTAGAATTCCTCTCTATATCGCCGATTGGGGTCTCCCCAGCCCCAGAAGATCACCCTCCGCCTCGGTCAACGTAAAGTCCCAAGAAATCGTCTTAAGGATCTTCCCATATCAGGTCTCATCCCCATTCTCTAACCTGCCCAGAGAGCCCTCCAGGTAGTAGTAAGAGGTGCGGCAATGATCCATCAGAGCTTTAAGATCCTCATCTGCAAAGGTTTTAGTTATGAATCTTCTCTGTCCGGGCGCTCTCGTTGGTCTCCGCCTCTATCCTATCTATCATCATTATCAATTTTCTAATTATGCTATTTCCTCCCTGGTTGGGACACTGCTTCAACCAATGGCGTAGGATGCATTTCTTTGTAACCAGTAGCAGTGTATGAACCCCCTTGTGATTCACCTGTTCCTCTCCTCTCCTAGAATCCGCAGCAGGGATATAGTGGAAACCAGCACTCGTCGGGTACTGGATCCCCAAACTTTTGGGCAGACGTCTCCAGTATTTAGGCACCATACCTACTCACTTCTGAATTTTGCATTTGGGCATCGTCTCCCAGTATAAGATTGAGTGAAGTGCGGGGCCATCTTCCCTTCATGTAAGACCCTCAGTTTTCTGACCTTCTTTGGGGCTTCCTCCAGGTCACGCGCGATTCTTGATAAGATTGAACGGTGAATGTTGTTTGGGGCGAACAACTTTTCCCCATCTTCTTAATAGTAATGAATCCTTCTGGTTTTTCCTCAGACCTTCTCTGGTTTTCTGGCTGCTAGGTTCGTAACATTTCTTACAAAAGGCCATGGGTTGCCAGAACTGGAAAAACTGCCGGTCCCTAAAACCATATTTCTCTTTAACTTCCTGCCATGTCATGAACCTGTTAGCCGTCTCGTGGACTAGATCTCCCATTGTTCGGATACCTTTGCGTTTCCAGTCTTCAAAGAACTTATTGTTCTTCCCTGCAGGAAACGAGGGCATTTCCCATAGGTGAGCATATTTTGAGAGGTGCATTGGCAACATGAACATTTTCCTTATATGTTTCCAGGTGGCTATAGTGTCCCTAAGGACAGGGCTGCCAACAGAAATTTCAGGGTCCCATACAGCTGAAGCATCTGCTTCAGGCGGGCGGGCAGGTAGCAAGGTAGCCGGGCTAGGTAGGTGGCCAGGCTGTTTGTTAGGTAGGTGGCCAGGCGGGCGGGTGGGCAGTTAGGTAGGTGGCCATGTGGGCAGTTGGGTAGGTAGCCAGGCAGGCGGGCAGTTAGGTAGGTGGCCAAGCAGGCAGCGTTCCCCTCCCTCGTTCCCTCATACAGCCGGGGGGAGAAGGGGGCTAGGTAGCCAGGTGGGCGGGTAGAGATTAGCCCCCGGCCAGCAACCAAGGTTTCATTAAAGTTGATGGGACAGTGCGGCGTTCACCGAGCTGGCAGAAGACGCGCTGCTTCTTTTCTCCTGATTTAACCCATTCAGTGCCACAGTTCTGGCTGGAACGCTGCTGAGAGGAGGTTCCGGCTCAGCTACGCTTTAGTCATAAATCTTCTACTTACATGATCCCTGCACGCTGTAGCCGGAGTCGGGACCTCCTCTCTCTGTCTCCGCCCCCAGCGGCGGGATTCGGAACAATTTGAATTCATGAAACTCCACCCCGACGGCTGGGGGCTTCACAGATTTAAATTATTCACATCCCGCCCACAGACAGAGGAGGAGGGCCCGGCTCCGGGTACAGCGCACAGCAGGCATGTAAGTAGAAGATTTCTAAGTAGAGCACAGCTGAGCCGGGAGCGCAGGCCCCCTCCCAGCACCGCCCCACCTCGACTGGACGGCCAGGCACAATAATTTTTCTATATGCGGAGCGCAGCGGTGCAGGGAGCACGGGCCCCCTCCCAGCACTGCCGCCACTCGCCGGCCGCCACCGGGCCCTATATAAAGCGCGGCGCTCGGCTGTGCAATGTATGAAATAAGCAGGCCTGCTTGAAGCGGGCCTCTTATTTCTCCAGGCCCCGTACAGGAGTATCGGTTGTACCCCCTGTATGGCGGCCCTGCCTAAGGATCACACTGCGTTTGACATTAGGAGGCAGATCTTTGACTGCTATATGCAACAAGGCTTTTAGGTTCTTTGGGCTCGCCAGTTGCTGCTCTAATTGCAGGTTAGAAAAATACGAACAATCATTGATCCAGTCCTTCACATGTCGAACCAGAGCTGCCAGGTTGGACATCCTAATGTCAGGAAGGTTGAGACCCCGATCTGGTTTAGTGAGAACAAGTTTCTTGTAAGCTCTCCTGGGCCTTTTGTAGTTCCACAGAAAGTTTATAAATGCCGACAGAAGTCTGTTAATATCTTTATGTTTTAGTAACAGAGGTACGTTTTGCAAAGGATACAACAGTCGGGCAAAGCTGATCATTTTCAGTAGGTGTGCTCTCCCAAACAGTGACAGTGGGAGCGGGCTCCATCTTTTTAGTTCCCCTACTATTTTCTCAATGAATGGCCTATAATTTAGGTGACACAGGGACGAAACCTCACAACCTATTTTAATTCCTAAAGATGACACTACCTGTACCTTCTCCCTGAGCCGGCTCCCCTCACCGATCCCCTTCCCTCCCCCAGACAGAGCAGTTGACTTGTTGATATATGTATTTGATAGCCGCTCAATGTCCACATTTCCCCTAGGAAGTCCAGCACCTTCCCCAGATGATCCCTCAGGGAGTCCATAAATAGCATCATGTCGTCTGCAAAGCAGCACAGTTTGACCTCCTCTCTGACCACTTTTATCCCCTCAAAAAGATTGGCAGAAACTAAATATCTAATGGTTGGTGCTAGGGCTAAGTTGAACAGTAACGGGGAGAGGGGGGCACCCCTGCCTCGTACCTTTTTGTAGTCTAACAGGGTCTGAAAGGAAGCCAGGAGTGTTTACTCTTGCCCGTGGATTGTTGTAGACGGCCTCCATAAAGGCTCTGAAGTCACCTTGGACGTTCATTTTGGCCATGACGCTGTATAGCCATGCCCATTTCATATTATCAAAAGCCTTTTCGGCGTCCACTGCAAACAACGCTGGATATTTGTTTCCTGACCCCCGACCCCCCAGCCCATCTTGTACCGCTATCACCGTTCGAATGTTCGTCACTCCCAAGTGCCCCTTGATTAAACCATTTTGGTTTGGACCTATCAGATTGGGCGGTAGAGCAGCTAACCTGTTAGCCATTCATTTGGAAAAGATTTTTATATCTACGTTGAGCAATGATATCGGGCGATATGAGCCCGGACAATCTGGGTCCTTCCCCTCCTTGTGCAGAACTGTGATATATGCTGTAGTGGATGAAGGCATCACTGACTTTGTCTCTATGATCTCTTCAAAGACTCGAATAAGATCTTCCCCCATCTCTTGGCCAAGCACTTTATAAAAGCCACCCGTGATCCCATCCGGCCCTGGCGCTTTACTGTTCGGAATCCCTCCAATCGTGGCCATTAGCTCCTCCATTCCTATTGGGGCATTAAGAGTTTCTAGGTCCTCCCCCGACAAAGCCGGTAATTTTAGCTTTTCTGATCAGCTGTGGGTCGCCCCTTCCTATACAAGGTGTCATAGAATTCCTTGGACACTGTGTTCATATGTTTGGGGTTGGTATGCTTGTTGCTCTGGGAGTCTTTGATCCCATGAATAATCGTTGGCTTTCTTCTACCTTTGGCCATGTTCGCCAACAACTTCCCGGATTTATTTCCGAATTTAAAGAAGGAAACCATTTGCTGGTCACTATTTCTCAATTTTTTGCTGCCACCCCTCGAATTCTGATTTTGCCTTTATCCACCTTCAAGGAACCTAAGAAAGTGGTGTAACTTTCCCTGAGAAGAGGAGCAGCTCTAAACCTTTCTCTGGCCTGTTTTTTAATACTAGCTGTATAGGCAATTATTTCCCCCTCAGGTAGGCTTTAGCAGTGTCCCAAAACAGGAAGAGGTTATCTCTGTGAATCCCATGCGCTTCACCATACTCCTTCCACCAACCCTTTAAGAGCTCAGGGCACCCTTCTTCCTGAAGGAACAAGGCCGTTACTCTCCAGATAATATCTGTACCTTTAGGGTACGTGTCCTGAACCGTCAAAGTAAATGGGGCGTGATCTGAGATCACAATATCCAGTATTTTAGACTCCACCCCCTTACTCACCAAACTATCATTTATAAAGAAGTAGTCTATTCTAGAACACTGGAATGTAGAAGAAAAATGCGGTCCCCGGCGCTCGTCTATGTAAACCTTTGTGAGGCCCCGGCGCCCGTCTATGGAAACCTCTGTGAGGCCCCGGCGCCCGTCTATGGAAACCTCCGTGAGGCCCCGGCGCTCGTCTATGGAAATCTCTGTCAGGTGGGGAGTATTGTATAATGGTTTTTATTAAATGTAAAAACAACTCATGAAAAGAGCTAAAAACCTTTTAAAAACATAAATAAATAAAATCCCTAATGACGCTCTATGGGGTTTCACCTTTTTAATATGCTGCACAAATGAGGATGTAAAATGCATTGAGAACCCCATAGAGCGACGCTACCAAAGTGCACGGAGACCATCACTGTATTAGGATCATTACTCCTGCCTTTTTATCTGGTGCTGGGGAACCCACCAGGTCTCCCACCCACATTCTCTGCATTCTGGCCATGTCCTCTGCCCTCAGTGGGTTTCTTGCAGTTGAATGACGTCCCCTTTTAGTTTCTGTAGATACCATTCTCCTCTTGTGCGGGGAATTTAACCCCTTGATATTCCAAGATATGACTTTCATCTCCTTGTTACTCTATCTGATAGGGCTGCTGATATATCAATGGACTATATTTTCTTCCTTGTCTACCCCTGTGTAACCTCCTGTCCCATTTTCCTTACAGTAAATATCGGATACAGAGACCATACAATCTCCCACACTGAGACGACAATTGACCCCTCTTTCCCTAACAGAAAATACAACACAGATCAAAACCATCACAAGCTGGACTCCACTTTTTTCCAACGTTGTGAGCCGCAAATCCGTGGTCCCGTGGAATGTGCTGCTACCTCCCTCCCTTTCTTCACAGAAAACGGCTTGTTAACCAATTTCCGGCTCCCAACTCTGTTTTCCTATTACAAGCTTTGAAACGTTACAGACGCCATAATGTCCTCGCAACATCAAAACAAAGGATATGAGCCTCCTGATCAAGGAGCAGGTGGAGGAATCTCCGGCAAGACTCTCCTAGTAGGCGACTTGTGACTGGATTCTATTGCCAGAGTGCCCGCTGATGGTCCCGACGTAGATGCTGCTGGAGATGTCACCCGCGGAGATGACGGTCTTGATGGCTCTCCTGGACAGTCCTTCTCAGCCGACTGTCTTTGCTGGAGGAAACTCCTTGCTTCCTCTGGGGAATAAAACGTGGAGGAATTCCCGTTGCTGTGGTAGACCTTTAATATGGCTGGGAATAACAAGGCGAACCTCATTGTCTTGTGGTAGAGCTCCGTGCAGATTCCTTTTGTGGACCACTTCAGCCGAGAAGTCCTCAAAGATGAGAATCTTAGCACCCCGAAGGAGCAGGAGTCGTGCACTGGGGTCGTGCACCGCTGGAAAGCCCGGATAATAGCGGTTTTATCTGGAACTTTGCTATCACCTGCCTGGGATGTTCCCTCCAGGATCCAGGAGATGATGCCTCTGCGCCCCTCATCCCCCTTCGATCAAGGCCCAGTCTGTGCACCCTTTCCACCTTGCGTTGAATTTGGAGAACCTTAGGGAGTTCTGATTCACATATGGGGAGCAGATCTTTTTGCAGAATAGATTCTGGCAGGCCTACGATGCGGAGGTTATTCCGTCTTGATCTGTTCTCCAGCTCCTCCACTTTATTCCATAGTTGTTTATTTTCAGATATCAGATCTTTGATTTTTGGAAAAGTGTAACTCGTTGTCATCTTCCAGGTTTTGGACTCTCTCTCATCCACCTCATAGATTCTTTGCCCCTGTAGTTTGGGGTCACCTTGTAGTTGAGACAGAGAAGAAGAGACGGTAGTTGGCCAATGTGGTCTGTATATCTGCAGAAATTATTTGTGCCACCTCTATTGCCAGGCTTTTATAGTGACCAGGTGGCCTTCCCGCGTTACTCCCAGTTCATAGGGGTCATCCTGAGAGTGTGGGGTGGACAAGTGGACTAGGGATGACTGGCCTGAAGATATTGAGGTTGAGTGACCCGGTTTGGTCCCTCATGACCCTGACAGTGTTTGGGTCTAGATTTGCTGGTTTTCCCCATGCTTGGGAAATATCTTTCCATGGAGCGCAGGGTAGGCCGGAGCCCCCTGGCGTGGGCGGCTTTTACTTTTTTCACCAGCTTTTTAGCCTCACTCCCCCCTTCCTCTCCACCAATCTTTGTAAATGTTGTCAGAGAAATAACTGTTGAGTGTAATGTCCTCACAAGCCAGTAGATGGAGCTGTAGGCTAAGGAATGGGATTGTATAGTATGAGCTATTGCTAAGTCACTCAATTTGCAGAGTATATGAGACTATGCTCCCTTAGGAGAATCTTCAGGTGATAAGAGTCAGGTAAGCAGTATGCCCCTCTCAATGTGGCTTTTTGGGGTTTATGGGCTGCTCACTCCCCCAATAGTTTTGTAAACTCAGGTTGCTGCTTATCCAGTGTCTGTTGGCTCCAGGGATGTGGTCAATAATGCGAAAGTCTTACTTTTACTGAGCCCTGGCCTTATGGAGTGCCCCTGATTGGTGCTGCACTGCCCCCCATGACCGGCCTTTGAGAGCCCCTGTACCATATGGCCAACGCTCCTCAACAGCGGCGCGAACCTTCCCGCCACTCTGCACAGGACCGCCCCGAGGTAGCTCTTACAATATGAAGTGTCCTCTATCAGTCAGATGAGTGGTCAGCTCTGGTACAGACATGGTCCATGGTAGGAGGACAAGGCAGAATATCAAAAAACAAGACATTTGCATAGTACATATGGAATAATTTGCATAATATCCCCGACCCTGCATATACCCTGGGCCGTTCTAGCTAGATCAGAGGTGATCTGATAATAAACATGTCTTATGAGGACGAGGGGAGACCAGAGACCCGACACCCACAGGAGGAGAAGGTGTCCAAAGATCTGCGATCCTGCAAGGCAGGGGTGTCAAACACCAGCCCTCCAGCTATTGGGAAACTACAACTCCCATCATGAATTTGTATAGTCTATAACAGTGGGCATGATGGGAGTTGTAGTTTCCCAACAGCTGGAGGGCCGCAGTTTGACACCTGTGCCCCAAGGCCTCCAATGCACAAATCAGGTAACCAGGTAACATCAGAGGGTCCAGCTTGTTATGAGATAAAGCAGTAAGGAGCTCCGTAAGCCGAACCTCTGTAATATGGAAGTATAGATCCTGCTTGGGTGGAATAGAGGCGCGTGCCTGCTGTGAAAATGTATAGGAAGAGTCTTCCCAACCTACCCCCAAGGGAGTGTATGGAATATTAAGCAGATCCAACTGTGGGGTGCGTGTGATTTGTGTGATTTCCTCTGCTATTGACTGCACAATCTCCCAAAAGGGTCGCACCCCAATCCCAGAAGCCATGCTGACGCCCCGGGAGCCCACATCTTCAGCAACAACCCGGGACCCCCACAGCAACAGCCCGGGACCCCCACAGCAACAGCCTGGGACAGCTGCTTTTCATCCATGCAATAAAGCTGAATATAATACCAGAACATGAGCATCTTGTATTGATTTTCCTTATGTTGTGTCCAGATTAGAGCCCAGGTGTCCCCAGGGATGGGGGACCCCAAGTACTCCGCCCATTTAGTCATGTGGGTGTGTCCTATAGGGGATTCCAGGCCAGGGGTGACCAGTTTATATATTGTGGATATCAGACCCTTAGAGGAAGCTCCCGCCCCACACAGGAGGTTGGGAAACGGTGACAGATTTTAGTGTCGTGAACATAAAATGGCGGCAGAGGACACAGAGCGCGGGTAGACGCCAATCAGGGGAAGACCTTCATTCCAGTGTTTGGGGATCCACCAGATCCGTGAACCGGAACAACTTACATTCGAGCCATGATCTCAACCTCTCACTGGGTCGCCCATCCATAAGCAAAGGGTGGAAGATGAAGAGGTCACAGGAGGCTTCTGAGAATAAAGCAGACTCCTCATGGCTTTGTCTCCAGATGGACCATGTAAGGTTTATAGAGTGTAGTGAGGGGACATCAAACCTCACAGGAAGGAGCTGGGATGACTGGGAGCCAGCCATGACTTTCCAGTCTCCATCCATCTCGAGTACACGAGGCAGACCAAGATGGAATAGTAATTGTGCCGACCAGTAATGACCAGGTCTGGGACCGCTAAGCCCCGTCCATCCCACCCGCCATCAAACCGCCTCTAGGAGTCCTATGTCGTCTGTTACCCCAAATAAAGGGAATCAAATCAGCTTGCAGGAACCGGAGGCTTTTCATAGGGACAGGAACAGGTAACGTCTCATAAAGGTGCATTAGTTTTGGGAGGATGGACATTCTTATTGGCCAAACAATGATAGGGACGCTTATTCCACTTATCTAGTAGTTCTTTGATTTCCACTATAAGGTTGAGGAATTTGAAGAGAGAGGTATAAGGTGGAGTTAGTGAGAAACCCAAATACTTTAGGTGATCAATTTGCCATCAGTAATTAAAATTTAGCTTGAAATGAGAAATATGTGCAGTAGAAAGGTTCATTGGCGACGCCTCCGCCTGAGAGGTGTTCATATTACATCCAGAAAGAAAACCAAATCTGGAAAGATGAGCACGAAGATTCGGAAGAGAAACTGTGAGGTTGGTCAATGTCAGCAGGACATGGTCTGCAGATAAGGAGATATTGAACTCCTCTGACACCCCCGTGCAATCTAACAGCCGCCGCTAGAGGTTCCATACATAGAGCGAAGAGCAATGGGAGAGGGGCGACCCTGCCTAGGACCATCTTTTATATGACTTACCGGTGAGGTCGCCTGTGGGAGTCTGATAGTGGCAGTGGTGTGAGGGTGGAGTCCCTGAAATGTGCTAACAAAAGAGCCAGAGGATCCATAGACTTTCAAGGTTTGGAACATAAAGGACCTGTTAAGGCGATCAAAAGCCTTTTCGGCATCTAAACTCAGCATTAACATAGACCTGTCCGTTCTGTTCACTGCGTCAATGAGGTCAATGGCCCTCCTGGTGTCATCCCCTCCCTGTCTACAAGGGATGAAGCCCACCTGATCCTTGTGAACCAATCACGGTAGAAGGAATGAGAGTCTATCCGCCAATATTTTGGTGAAAATTTTTAAGTTTGCCTTCAAAAGATCACTGGGTTGATAACTAGTGTCCGAAGTGGGAACTTGAAAGGAAATGTTGGTTGACCCTGGGGTGGATGGAGGATCGACCTCTGGGGTGGATGGAGGATCGTCCCTGATCACATCCTAGTCGGGCTGAGGTCCTGATGCAAAAAGAAAAGTATTGGATATATCAGCTACAGACATTGACTCCCCAAGTACTCAATGAGTCCACTGAACTCATAAGGTGAGGGGATATTAAACAAATAACCACCTGCTGTTTATGTCAAACATTTATCAAACATAATGATTTAAGATTGCTTTTCAGTATACAGTGCAGGTCCAGTCCGTTGCACGATCATTAAATCTATGATCTCACATCTTCACATTTTCTATTGTCATGAGTTCCTGCATAATTCATCCAGTAACATTTTATCAAGATAGATTCTAATAGATTATATATACCTTGTTCTGATGGAGAATCAGGCAGTCTAGTTCATCTCTTCGCCTGTGTCTGTCAACCAGAAACATCTCTTTACAAAGTATTCGCTAAAGCTGTGAGAGTTTGAATCATTTTAGCGACATCTAGTGGATAGAGGAGACATCATCACAAAAAAAAAAAAAAACCTATAGAAGCCGAATGCATCACCCGTCCGTAGTTTAACTAGTTCATACTAATCTAAAAGTGTTTAGGGTGATAAATATGTTACATTTTTAAATATGATTGCAATATAGTTTTATTTAGCATGTCTTCATTTTACATATAAAGTATTTTAATGTGTTTTAAGTGTTTTAAATGTTATAATCTAGTACACATGTGCATGCCAATTTCTGGGCGGTAATTTTGTCTGTTTGTTTGTATTTAAACCGCCCTTTTTTCTGTTCATTCTGAATGCATTGGAACTGAGGAAGTGTCACAGTATTGACACGAAACGCGTCTTCCTGCTTTTTATAAAATAAACCTCTTTAATGATACCGGCTTAGTCCAGCGCAGTACTTTTGGATCGGATGATTTTGTAATAAGGAGTATACTTTTACAGACTGGTATATATATTTGAAACCTCCCTATTCCTGGTCCCAGGAAGGAAGTGAAGCCCCGATACCTCTGCAGCGGACGTTTGATTTTTCACAACAGTTCCAATAAAAACTGTTGTAATGCGTTTATAAGTGTTGTGCCTTATACCAAGCACAACTAAGACAGGTGAGTAGTATATCTCTACGCACGTTATCTACTGCGTCTACTATATTACACAAGGGAGCGCTGTCTCCAATTTGCTTTTTTCTTTTCATAAAGATTATAGTGCGACGTATATGATAGGGAGACAAATCCTTCTGCTTCAGAACAACCGGGGAGAACATTCAGGTGGGAAAAGACATCGACAAATGAAACGAGAGATTCTACATAGAGAAGATCCCAGAACAGAACTTGTCCTGCAGACATCAAATGTACAATTACTTCAAGTATAGAAACTGTGGTCTATACTGAAAATACAGTTCTTTGTAACTAATAACCTCAAGGGGGCAGTAACGTGCAACCAATAGAAGAAGACCAGAGCCAACTCCATAGAAGAAGAGTTAGCGCTCACCACTTGTTGCGGTCTCATGAAGCTTAGAGGCAAGTCCCCGAATGTCCAAATGATATCACGGGACAAACAGCCTGGTATGAAAGATAAGAGAACAATGGAGACGGCGCTCCCTCATGTAACTCAGCAGGACACACACATAAATCTATGACGAATAAGCTCGCCTTGTTAGGATCTGCTGATTCCAGGCACAACACTTTACAACATATTTCCACTAATGAGGATGGAACTGTTGGTCGGCTGCACCAGGGTCGTATGGATCCTCTCCACTCTATTCGGGCAGCAGACAAGGGAGGAGGGATAGTTATTAAGGTTCCCCAATTTTATCATCAAGAGTCCCTGCACATATTATCAGATGGAGCCTGCTAGGAGGTCAGATGTAGCATGCTATAAGGTCAGATGGAGCCTGCCAGGAGGTCATTGGTGGAGCCTGCCAGGAGGTCATTGATGGAGCCTGCTAGGAGGTCATTGATGGAGACTGCTAGGAGGTCAGATGGAGCCTGCCAGGAGGTCATTGATGGAGCCTGCCAGGAGGTCATTGATGGAGCCTGCTAGGAGGTCATTGATGGAGCCTGCTAGGAGGTCATTGATGTAGCCTGCTAGGAGGTCATTGATGTAGCCTGCTAGGAGGTTAGATGGAGCCTGCTAGGAGGTCATTGATGGAGCCTGCTAGGAGGTCATTGATGTAGCCTGCTAGGAGGTCATTGATGAGCTGCTAGGAGGTCAGATGGAGCCTGCTAGTAGGTCATTGATGGAGCCTGCCAGGAGGTCATTATCAGATGGAGCCTGCTAGGAGGTCATTGATGGAGCCTGCTAGGAGGTCATTGATGGAGACTGCTAGGAGGTCAGATGGAGCCTGCAGGAGGTCATTGATGGAGCCTGCTAGGAGGTCATTGATGTAGCCTGCTAGGAGGTCATTGATGTAGCCTGCTAGGAGGTCATTGATGTAGCCTGCTAGGAGGTTAGATGGAGCCTGCTCGGAGGTCATTGATGGAGCCTGCTAGGAGGTCATTGATGGAGCCTGCTGGGAGGTCATTGATGGAGCCTGCTGGGAGGTCATTGATGGAGCCTGCTGGGAGGTCATTGATGGAGCCTGCTAGGAGGTCATTGATGGAGCCTGCTAGGAGGTCATTGATGGAGCCTGCTAGGAGGTCATTGATGGAGCCTGCTCGGAGGTCATTGATGGAGACTGCTAGGAGGTCATTGATGGAGCCTGCTAGGAGGTCATTGATGGAGCCTGCCGGGAGGTCATTGATGGAGCCTGCTGGGAGGTTAGATGTAGCCTGCTATAAGGTCATTGATGGAGCCTGCTAGGAGGTCATTGATGGAGCCTGCTAGAAGGTCATTGATGGAGCCTGCTAGGAGGTCAGATGGAGCCCGCTAGGAGGTCATTGATGGAGCCCGCTAGGAGGTCATTGATGGAGCCCGCTAGGCGGTCATTGATGGAGCCCGCTAGGAGGTCATTGATGGAGCCGGCTAGGGGGTCATTGATGGAGCCCGCTAGGAGGTCATTGATGAAGCCTGCTAGGAGGTCATTGATGGAGCCCGCTAGGAGGTCAGATGGAGCCTGCTAGGAGGTCAGATGGAGCCTGCTGGGAGGTCATTGATGGAGCCTGCTGGGAGGTCATTGATGGAGCCGGCTAGGAGGTCATTGATGGAGCCTGCTAGGAGGTCATTGATGCAGCCTGCTAGGAGGTCACTGATGGAGCCTGCTAGGAGGTCAGATGGAGCCTGCTAGGAGGTCAAATGGAGCCTGCTGGGAGGTCATTGATTGAGCCTGCTAGGAGGTCATTGATGGAGCCTGCTGAGAGGTTAGATGGAGCCTGCTGAGAGGTCATTGATGGAGCCCGCTTGGAGGTCATTGATGGAGCCTGCTAGGAGGTCATTGATGGAGCCTGCTAGGAGGTCATTGATGGAGCCTGCTAGGAGGTCATTGATGGAGCCTGCTAGGAGGTCATTGATGGAGGCTGCTGGGAGGTCATTGATGGAGCCTGCTGGGAGGTCATTGATGGAGCCTGCTGGGAGGTCATTGATGGAGCCTACTGGGAGGTCAGATGGAGCCTGCTAGGAGGTCATTGATGGAGCCTGCTGGGAGGTCATTGATGGAGCCTGCTAGGAGGTCATTGATGGAGCCTGCTGGGAGGTCATTGATGGAGCCTGCTGGGAGGTCATTGATGGAGCCTGCTGGGAGGTCACTGATGGAGCTTGCTGGGAGGTCATTGATGGAGCCTGCTGGGAGGTCATTGATGGAGCCTGCTGGGAGGTCATTGATGGAGCCTGCTAGGAGGTCATTGATGTAGCCTGCTAGGAGGTCATTGATGGAGCCTGCTGAGAGGTTAGATGGAGCCTGCTAGGAGGTCATTGATCGCGCCTGCTAGGCGCTCATTGATGTAGCCTGCTAGGAGGGCATTGATTGAGCCTGCTAGGTGGTCATTGATGTAGCCTGCTGGGAGGTCAATGATGGAGCCTGCTGGGAGGTCATTGATGGAGCCTGCTAGGAGGTCATTGATGTAGCCTGCTATGAGGTCAGATGTAGCCTGCTAGGAGGTCATTGATGGAGCCTGCTGAGAGGTTATTGATGGAGCCTGCTAGGAGGTCATTGATGGAGCCTGCTAGGAGGTCATTGATGGAGCCTGCTAGGAGGTCATTGATGGAGCCTGCTAGGAGGTCATTGATGGAGCCTGCTAGGAGGTCATTGATGGAGCCTGCTAGGAGGTCATTGATGGAGCCTGCTAGGAGGTCATAGATGTAGCCTGCTATGAGGTCAGATGTAGCCTGCTATAAGGTTAGATGTAGCCTGCTAGGAGGTCATTGATGGAGGTCCTTGCCCAGGTGTCCAATAAAAGTTAAAGATCCTACTCCAAGGAGCCCTGGATAAAGGGGCGATTCCCAAACAAGAAAGACAATTCATATATATTCCAACTCCTCAAAATTGCACAGAAACGCTCCTCGCCCTCCAGGCCGCCCGATTATTTCAGGTGTAAATAGTATCACTAGCGATCTCAGTACCTGGATATCTTCCTTCAGCTGTATGTGAAGGATCTGAAAAGCTTCCTTCGCGGCTCCGACACTCGCATTGAATGTTCATTCCAAATTCCGTTTGATTCAAGGTTCGTCTTATAACCTCAGATGTTGCAGCACTTTATTCAGATATCAGCCATGAAAGAGGGGTTTCCTGCATTAAGATCCTTCACTCACTGCAGAACAGAGAGATTTTTTGGTGTCTGGTTTGAGTTTTTTTCTCATTTAGCAAGTTTCATTGAGAATAATATGAACATTGCATAAAGAAATGTAAAGGCTCCAATACCGATGGGAAGATACATAACCAGAGTAAAACAAATACAAGTAATGAGTAAGCTCATTATCAGTACAATCTCTCAGAAACAGCTGACAGAAAAACCAGTGCAGGAATCAAAAATACATTACCAAATGTAGGGACTACTGTACCATCAGGAGTAATGAGAGAGTTGTCTCCCCGCCCTCGTTAAACGGACGTGAGAGGATCTCGTGCCTAGGCTACGGCAAAGAAACTAACGAAATGTCCTCTTAAACAGAGCTGGAACAATGTGGCAACTGATGCCACCTATAGCTCATGAGAGGAAGATCAGACAACATGGCTCAGGACGGCTAATGGGCCTTTATTTCAGTATGAATAACATAGGCCTCTAGAACATAGGCCGAGGCAACAGAACTCAAATGGAACAAAACATGGGAAGGGGGAGAGGAGGAAGGGGGGAAGTCAGAGCCAGTAACCCAACACAGAAAGGACGCAGACGCCCCAACAAGCAGAAGAGACCACAGATTCAAGATCTACATGCCAACTCTCAAAGAGCACAATAATGGGGGGATTCACAATAGGAGAGCCAATCCTTCCAGATAAACAAGAAGCGCTCCGGTCATTGACTGAGTCGCTGCGCAGTTCCTCCAATCTACATATTGAGTGGACCTCCTTATACCAGTCAGCAAGGGAGAAGCAGGAAGTGGAACGCCACAACCTAGGAATAACCGCTTTCACCGAATTCAGAAGGAACGCGAGTAGGTGAGTTTTCAGGGTATGTGCCAGCCGGGGGATGTCATAAGAGTAGAGCAGCTGGGTCATTTTGCAACTGCTCACCACAGATCAAGCGTATAGGTTGAATTATTTTGATCCAAAATGGCTGAATGGTGGGGCACTTCCACCATATATGTATCATGGCTCCGACTTCCTTTTGGCACTGCCAACAAACATCGGAGACTGAAGGATATATGGCATGCAGTAAAAATGGGACCCTGTACCATCGGGAAAGAATCTTATAGTTCATCTCCTGAATCCGAACTGTAACCGTGGTTTTGTGCACCAACAGGAATGTTTTGTCCCAGTCCTCATCCGTAAAGTCTCTAGAAAAGTCCCCCTCACACGCAAACTGGTACAGCAGCTTAGAAGTGCTATTCGATGCTATTAAGAAGCCGTAGATCTTTGAGAGGAGGTGTTCAAAATGGACTCCTTGGACACACCAAGTCTCAAAGACCGTCAAAGGTCTATTCAAGGACAAAGACAGCTTGTGTGCAGTATAGAAACTACGCAGTTGGTAATAATGCTGTCTGGAAAAGCACGCAGCTGCCAAATCCGAGACCAGGTCGGAGTAAGACCGAAATGCATTGTCCAAGGATAGATCCTTCTGGTTTGAGTTTTATCCTGAATGATACTTTTTTTATGTACAAGGGCGCCACCTACAGGCAGACACGAGGAACTGCAATGGGGACCTGAGTGGCCCCATCATACGACAATATATTTATGGGGGGGTTTTGAGAGGATACATTTTTCCAAATCCACATAAAACGTTGTCTACAAGAGTTTTTTAGAAACCCCGTTTTTCGGAATGGTGAATCCAAGAGGGAAAATCTTCAGACTCCCTTAATCCAAATACATGGGGCGTCCATCTGTCGGGTAAAATCAGTGACAATCGAGTCAATTTTTTGGATCTAATTATTAAAAAAGATCCAAACCAGTTTGTCACTTCCACCCCTTTCAAATCAGTTGATACCAATAGTTTCTTGGATTTTCGTAGTTCCCATCGCCACACTTGGAAGGTGACTGCCCCTTTTGGGAAGCACGAAGAATCGTAAAACGTAGAAAGGCGTGAAGCCCTTTAAAGGATTAAGAACAGATTGTTGGAAAAGAAATGTCCCCCGAGCTTAGTCCAAAAAGCTTCCGTCAAGCGAAGCCTTATTCACAGCAAATCCCCTTTTGTCCAGCAGAACCCCCATGTCGCAGAAAGCCCCTATGTCAACAGAAAACCCATTTTATGTCAAAGCAGAACCTTATGGCGGAGCAGAAGCCCAATGGCGGATGCAGAAGCCCTTATGTCACAGCAAATACCTTATGTTCACGGCAGAACCTTATGTTCACGAAGAAGCCTTATGTCACGGAAGAAGACCTTATGTCACTGGCAGAATCCTATATGTCGGAGCAGAGCCCTTATAGTCTACAGAGCCCTTATGGGAGACAGCAGACTCTTATGTCGCAGCAGAAGCCCTTATGTAGCGCAGAAGCTCTTATGTCGCTGCAGAAGCCCTTATGTCAACAGCAGAAGCCATATTTTGTCAGAGAGCCCTTTGTCGGAGCAGATGCCCTTTGTCGAGCAGAAGCCCTGTAAGTCGGAGCAGAAGCCCTTCATGTCGACAGCAGAAGCCCTTGTGTCAACAGAATGTCAGAGCAAAGCCCTATGTCAGGAGCAGAAGCCCTTATGTTGAGAATCCCTATGTCGAGCAGAACCCTTATGTCGGAGCAGAAGCCCTTAAGTCAGAGCAGAAGCCCTTATTTGGGAGCAGAAGCCCTTATGTCAAGCAGAAGCCCTTATGTCGGAGCAGAAGCCCTTATGTCACGGCAGAAACCCTTATGTCACGGCAGAAGCCCTTATGTCACGACAGAAGCCCTTATGTCACGGCAGAAGCCCTTATGTAGCAGCAGAAGCTCTTATGTCGCAGCAGAAGCCCTTATGTAGCAGCAGAAGCTCTTATGTCGCAGCAGAAGCCCTTATGTAGCAGCAGAAGCTCTTATGTCGCAGCAGAAGCCCTTATGTAGCAGCAGAAGCTCTTATGTCGCAGCAGAAGCCCTTATGTCACAGCAGAAGCCCTTATGTCGCAGCAGAAGCCCTTATGTCGGAGCAGAAGCCCTTATGTCAAAGCAGAAGCCCTTATGTCAAAGCAGAAGCCCTTATGTCGGAGCAGAAGCCCTTATGGCGGTGCAGAAACCCTTATGTCACGGCAGAAGCCCTTATGTCACGGCAGAAGCCCTTATGTAGCAGCAGAAGCTCTTATGTCGCAGCAGAAGTCCTTATGTAGCAGCAGAAGCTCTTATGTCGCAGCAGAAGCCCTTATGTAGCATCAGAAGCTCTTATGTCGCAGCAGAAGTCCTTATGTCGCAGCAGAAGCACTTATGTCGGAGCAGAAGCCCTGTGATCTCAGCAGAAGCCTTATGTCGAGCAGAAGCCCTTATGTACAGCAAAGCCTATTAAGCAGAAGCCCTTATGTCGGAGCAGAAGCCCTTATGTCGGAGCAGAAGCCCTTATGTCCCAGCAGAAGCCCTTATGTCGGAGCAGAAGCCCTTATGTCGCAGCAGAAGCCCTTATGTCGGAGCAGAAGCCCTTATGTCGGAGCAGAAGCCCTTATTTGGTAGCAGAAGCCCTTATGTCACAGCAGAAGCCCTTATGTCACAGCAGAAGCCCTTATGTCGGAGCAGAAGCCCTTATGTCACGGCAGAAACCCTTATGTCAGGGCAGAAGCCCTTATGTCACGACAGAACCTTATGTCACGGCAGAAGCCCTTATGTAGCAGCAAGAAGCCCCTTATGTCGCAGCAGAAGCCCTTATGTAGAAGCAGAAGCTCATATCTCTCATCAGAAGCCCTTCTGTTTAAGAAGAAGCACTTATGTCTCAGCAGAAGCCCTTATGTAGCAGCAGAAGCTCTTATGTCGCAGCAGAAGCCCTTATGTAGCAGCAGAAGCTCTTATGTCGCAGCAGAAGTCCTTATGTCACAGCAGAAGCCCTTATGTCGGAGCAGAAGCCCTTATGTCGGAGCAGAAGCCCTTATGTCGCAGCAGAAGCCCTTATGTCACAGCAGAAGCCCTTATGTCACAGCAGAAGCCCCTATGTCGCAGCAGAAGCCCTTATGTCGCAGCAGAAGCCCTTATGTCGGAGCAGAAGCCCTTATGTCACAGCAGAAACCCTTATGTCACGGCAGAAGCCCTTATGTCACGCCAGAAGCCCTTATGTCACTGCAGAAGCCCTTATGTAGCAGCAGAAGCACTTATGTCGCAGCAGAAGCCCTAATGTAGCAGCAGAAGCTCTTATGTCGCAGCAGAAGCCCTTATGTAGCAGCAGAAGCCCTTATGTAGCAGCAGAAGCTCTTATGTCGCAGCAGAAGCCCTTATGTCGCAGCAGAAGCCCTTATGTCGCAGCAGAAGCCCTTATGTCGGAGCAGAAGCCCTTATTTGGGAGCAGAAGCCCTTATTTGGGAGCAGAAGCCCTGATGTCACAGCAGAAGCCCTTATGTCGGAGCAGAAGCCCTTATGTCGGAGCAGAAGCCCTTATGTCGAAGCAGAAGCCCTTGTGTCGGAGCAGAAGCCCTTGTGTCGGAGCAGAAGCCCTTATGTCGGAGCAGAAGCCCTTATGTTGGAGCAGAAGCCCTTATGTTGGAGCAGAAGCCCTTATTTGGGAGCAGAAGCCCTTATTTGGGAGCAGAAGCCCTTATGGTACAGCAGAAGCCCTTATGTCACAGCAGAAGCCCTTATGTCACAGCAGAAGCTCTTATGTCATAGCAGAAGCCTCTTCTCAACAGGATCGTTTGTCCAAAATAAAATATTCCGCGAATGGTGAGAAGGTTAAAAATAAAAATCAGAACATTAATGCAAAATTTGATTTTATAACCAGATCCAGTTCTTCACACAAGGAAGTCGGGGCAATCCTTAGGAAACCTTGGCCCATCCTCCTAAACGACCCTTATCTGAAAGTCAAAATCCCCTAAGACCAAAACAATAAAACAATATGTAGCCTCTTGTGAGATCAGACACATCCCATTCAGGAAAGTAATCATGTGAAGTAGGCGCTCGGCAATTTCCAGTGTCCCTCCAAAAATGTCTCCCATGTAATGGGATATTATCTGAGAGGAAAACTTTTCGATCAGAATAGAAAGGACAAACTTTTAATATTAAACAATTTCTTTCTCGTGGTTTGTCATTTATCTCTTGACCTGCAGGTGCCAAAACCAATATGTGGCCGCACCTCACAGAGGGTTAATATACGAATGAATAATCATCGGAGCAATATCCAGAAAAAGGGGGGTTACACAGACCCATGGCGGAGGCTCATGAGGGGATCCCACAAAACTGTCTCTGGCACTAATAGTAGAAGAGTGAAGAAATCAGGCGATACCTTTTAGAGGCTAACTTAGTATATTTGAGTTTTCGAGAGGACTAGCTCCCTTCTTCAGACATGATGTCTGAAGAAGGGAGCTAGTACTCTCGAAAGCTCAAATATACTAAGTTAGCCTCTAAAATGTATCCCATGATTTCTTCACTCTTCTACTACTTTCTATGGTTAACACGGAACAAGATTATACTTCTGGCACTAATAGATCATATTCCCACTCAGTTTCAAATCATCATGATTTGGCCAAACGTGAGAGGTACTGGATATACCAGCTACATGGTCTCACCCCTCACAGCCTGAATGAGACCACATTGTTACATCCTCACATTGTTACATCCTCACATTGTTACATCCTCACATTGCTACATCCTCACATTGTTACATCCTCACATTGTTACATCCTCACATTGTTACATCCTCACATTGCTACATCCTCACATTGCTACATCCTCACATTGCTACATCCTCACATTGCTACATCCTCACATTGCTACATCCTCACATTGTTACATCCTCACATTGTTACATCCTCACATTGCTACATCCTCACATTGCTACATCCTCACATTGTTACATCCTCACATTGCTACATCCTCACATTGTTACATCCTCACATTGCTACATCCTCACATTGTTACACAATTGACCCCTACAATTGTTTTCCCATCCTCACATTTACTCCTAATTTGAGAATACCTCCTTGTTAAATAAACCCCCCCACCCACTACATTCTCTCATTTTTTACGTAATTTTTTAACTCCCTAAATTTTGTAATCCTCCATAGTTTAATCTCCTTGTCCATTCCATTGTTCTGCCTAAAAGGGAAAACCTTAAAAATTTGATTACATGAAAAGACATCCTCAATAGTAAATATACAATTGTTAAATTTCCATTTTTTTCACCTTTCACTTCTCATTCACAACAGTTAACTTCTCACAATTGTCATTTTCCCACTATTTCAAATCTTAAATGTTTTCCCAAATAACAGGGATTTACAATCCGCACATGCTCACCCTCACAGTTAGACCCACATTGCTACATCTCCTTTTAAATTTCACTTTTTACACCCATTGTTACATCCTCACATTGCTACATCCTCACATTGTTACATCCTCACATTGTTACATCCTCACATTGTTACATCCTCACATTGTTACATCCTCACATTGCTACATCCTCACATTTTTACATCCTCACATTGTTACATCCTCACATTGTTACATCCTCACATTGTTACATCCTCACATTGTTACATCCTCACATTGTTACATCCTCACATTGTTACATCCTCACATTGTTACATCCTCACATTGTTACATCCTCACAAGCGCTAACAAAATTTGAATTACTGTATTTCCCGACAATTCTCTATATCCCAATTCCTTATGTAGCGCCGGTCTCGGCGACAAACGTGTTGTTAGGGATTTGAGTGATGTATGTTTATAAAAGGGGTTCGCTCTTTATCTGATAATATTTTACACTTAATAAAAATGATTTTTTTATTCATACTCCATGCCGCACGGCGCTGAGAGCGGAGATTGCATTGTCCCGATCTCTCCATTGACTACAATGGGAGAAGTAGCTCGCGCTCTGATTTGGCCGAGATACCAAGCCCCCGCTACCCAAAAACCCAATCAGCTCTTTTCTTCTATTTTTTACTGTTATTTGAACGGGTCAGCCTTTGAATTTGATTGGTCTTTTACTTCTCCATAGGTATAATGGGTCCCTGTCGCTCCTATTCTCATTGGCCGGGTTCTGCCGACCAATGAGAAGTGCTTACAGACTTTGAATGACTGTATTTCCCGGCACTTTTCCCGATCCTATTTCCTGATGTTGCGCCGTGCTAGATTTGTTGTTAGTGATTTTATTTATGTATTTTTTTTGAAGGTTAGAGCTCTTCTTCAGATAATGTTTTACACTTAATAAAAAAGTTTTTTTGAATCATACTCCATGCCGCACGGCGCTGAGAGCCGAGATTGATTTCTTTTGCGATCTTATACATTTTGCCCCATTCTATTACGTTCTCGCTTCACTTCGCCTCCGCCGGATCATTTAGACCAGCTTCAAATAGGTCTGCCTGTCGGAGCTGGCGAGCGCTGCAATGCGCCGCACTTTGCCGACCCGCGATCATACATGCCTCGGAGTATTCGAATGTGGTGCGTCCCGCCCCAGAACGCCCACACCGCGCCCACACCGCGCCCATTGCACGCCCCTTCATGTTAGGCGCAGCCGAAAGTGGCGAACGCTGCACCTAACACCGCATCCCTGCGTCCGACAGGGGATTCAGATCGGTGAGGCGCAGTTTCCGCCAGAAATCGGGCGCAACTCCCGATCATACATGTCACCCATAGTGTCCAGCACATCTTCTTGGGACGGCTTTCTGAGGACAGATCGGCGATCCAGCTAATCTACGCCTCTATTCACGATTGGGACAAACAGCCCGTCACACACAGGCAAATGCAAAGTAGCAAAAATTCTAAAAGTTTTAAAACCTCTGGCACCAAAAATTAGTATAAAAACATGTCCTTTACTCCATATTTATGTTAAAATATTCAGGGTTCTCCATGGCATCTGACGCGTTTCGAGCGGTGTACACTCTTACTCTTCAACTACAGCTCAAGAGCAATCACTAATTCAAAAATATGAGACAAGAAGCTGAGAGAAGAGAAAAACCAACAGATAAGTAGATATCCCTCAGCTCCGCGCCCCTCGTATAGGATTATTATGTGAGGGGCAATCCCTGAAGCATCCGGCAGTACCGGGCGTAACGAATCCAAAGACGTTTACACTCAAGACAAGTTCTGAAGTCTCAAGGTTCCAAAATAAAGAAAAGCGGAGAAATCTAATGACGGAAGCCAAAAGTGCGACCACA
Source organism: Phyllomedusa bahiana (assembly GCA_025379985.1). Classification (NCBI taxonomy): domain Eukaryota; kingdom Metazoa; phylum Chordata; class Amphibia; order Anura; family Hylidae; genus Phyllomedusa; species Phyllomedusa bahiana. The sequence goes on along the minus strand of JAODAL010009687.1, from coordinate 68,767 downwards.
TAAGCCAATGGGGAAACAAGAAGGGCCATAGCCCTATGAAAATATTACTCCCAGAGAATCAGGTCCCTACGGAGGCAGGATGTTGGGACTTGGGAGTCGAGGAACCCTGAGAAGGACGCCACTTTCACTTAGATTGAACCCATTGCCAATCCGGCGGCGGAGGTGGACACTCAGGGGGACATGTATGAAAACTGGCTTGGTCTAAGACTTTCCTTGTTGCCCATAGCAACCAATCAGAGCACCCCTTTAATTTTTTCAGAGCACTATATATAATTAACTGGTTGCAATGGGCAACAAGGAAAGTCTTAGTCCAAGCCAGTTTTCATACATGTCCCCCTCGATTTCACAGTCAGTTAGGCTATGTTCACAAAATGGGCCGTAATTACGCGCCGAAGTGCGCAAATTACGGGCCGAAAACATTCATTACGGTAATTCACAGTTCTCATAGAGAACTATGGAATACGTCTCCACTCCCCGCTCGGCGAATCCGCCGAGGGGGGAGATAATTCACATGTTACCTTCTAGCGGCGTATACGCGCCGCTAGCAGTGATTGTCTATGGGCCGGCGTGGTGCCGGCCCCCCGCTCCCTCCCCCGCTCCCGCCCCGCCCCCGGCCACACTGCGTAATTGTGGGGCGTAATTACGCCCTGCATTTAAGCCGTGTGAACATAGCCTTAAAGCTGCTAGCGGAATATCTAATGTGGAGCAGAGTCTTGGAAGGTCCTCAAATTCCTGAAGTTCTGCAGAGCATCCGTTTTTGGTGACAAGAAGGGCAAGAGGAAACCCCACCGGTAGGAGAAGTTATGGCTTCTCACAGGGGCGTCGCTAGGCTGTTTTATTCGGGGCTCGGGCCCCGAATAAAACCCCCTGTGCCCCGAATCTCCCGGGCTCCAGACCGCTGCCGTGGGCCTGGAGCACCGACTGGCCCTTCAGCTGCATGTGCGTCCAGTGGACGCACATGCAGCTCCGGGCTTCTGCGGAGCAGAGAGCGAGCACAGACAGTGTCGGACCGGCTCTGGGTCCGACACAGCGGGGCCGCTGGGTCCTCATAGCGCTGAGGACCCGCTGCGGCCCCGTGCTGCTCAGCTGGCAGCGGCGCGATGTAATGACCTCATCATGCCGCTGCCTGTCCTCAGGCGCATAGCCGTCATAGGCCGTGCGCCAGAGGAGCTGCTGGAGGAGCGCGGACTGAAGAGGAGCGCGCTCACCGGGGGAGTTAAGGTGAGTATTAATGTTGTTATTTTTATAGCGTTTATCTGCCTGTGGCCCCTATATACTGCCTGTGGCCCCAAATACTGCCTGTGGCCCCATATACTGCCTGTGTGCCCCCATATACTGCCTGTGTGCCCCATATACTGCCTGTGTGCCCCCATATACTGCCTTAGTGCCCCCATATACTGCCTGTGTGCCCCATATACTGCCTGTGTGCCCCATATACTGCCTGTGTGCCCCCATATACTGCCTGTGTGCCCCCATATACTGCCTGTGTGCCCCCATATACTGCCTGTGGCCCCATATACTGCCTGTGGCCCCTATATACTGCCTGTGTGCCCCATATACTGCCTGTGTGCCCCATATACTGCCTGTGGCCCCATATACTGCCTTTGTGCCCCATATACTGCCTGTGGCCCCATATACTGCCTCAGTGCCCCTATATACTGCCTGTGGCCCTATATACCTGCCTCAGTGCCCCTATATACCTGCCTGTGTGCCCCCTATATACCTGCCTGAAAGTGACCCTATATCTATATACCTGCCTAAGTGACCCTATATTTATATACCTACCTAACTGAGGGGACTTCTATACCTATAATTAAGGAGTTGCTGGAAATGTGAGGATTCTAAGATATTTGTGTCCAAATCTGCAGGGACGAGTCGTGGCCAGGAGAATCCAGCATGAAGGTGTGAACCGGATGGAGAAGAAAAGGGAACGTGAAAGACGCTGATCAGAAAAGACGTCTCCGGTGAGTCACTAAATGTAACTGCAGTGTAATCACTTTCTGCAGAGCGTCTACATACAACTAGTATCTACCACTATATGGTTACTGTATGGCGGTGGTATATGTCTCTAGGGCCTGTGTGCAGTGGATAGTCACATGTGGGGTCTGGCAGGATTATTTGAGCCTTAGGTAGTAATAGTTTGGGGTCTTGGTTTTGTAGGAGTTTTTTAGTAACAATCATTTGTCCGGTAGATTTGCTCCATGTGTAGGTGGATGTTTTGGTGACTGTTTAGGGGTATTGCACGATCATATGGAGGGAAGAAGTATTGAAAAAGTAAATTTGTCAGCGCTGATTTTCATTGTGTAGTGACTGCTGAGGAGATAGATGGGAGCTATGTGGAATGTGCAGAAAATTAGTGACAGGAACAGAATGTTTTTCTCTGTAAAAACACATCATGCCGCAGTTCACAATGTGGCGTCAAAAATGTCGTGTGCACCCAGCCCTACCCAGAAAAACATAAAGGGCCAGAGCCCCGGATGTTTTAGGACCCTAGCAATGCCCCTGGCTTCTCAGGACATCTAGAAGGGGCTTCAGGTGTCTGTGTTATTGCAGCGTTATCCAGGAGAGGTCCAGGAACCCCTTGATACCCCACAGTGGGTTCAGCCTTGGCTTTAGCCACAATTCGTTCTTTCAGTTGAAAGTCATGAACGCAGCAAATAACATCTCTGGGACGGGTGGTGAGTCCCTTCAGCTTTATGGCCCAATGGGCACGGGCCAACTTCATTTTGTGAGATGGGGGCTCTTCCAGCAACCTATTACAGACATCCTCCAGGATCTGATGGACATTCTCCTCTCCGGGCCCTTCTGGGAGGCCTCTTACCCTAATATTATTCTCCCTGCCCCTCTTGTCCAAGCCTTCCAGGTGTCTATTAGTGTCTTGCAGTAATGTAGGTTGTGCGGTCACTGTGGATTGCAGATCAGGGACATGGTGATGGGTGTCATCAGGAGCTGTTTCGTCCACTCTCTCCGCCAACTGCTTTATGTCCATAGTTGCCAACTTTCGAAAATGAAAAAGCAGGAGAATTTAGTGGGCAAAAATTTGCATGGACACGCCCATCTTGTTGGTATGCCACGCCCCTTCAAAAAAGCCACACCCCACTCCACCTACCTGCATAACGGCTTTGGAAGAAAGCCCCGGTAATGCCCCTTATAAGCCAGGTAGTAGCCCCCATAACCAGGGATGCCCCTTACAGGCCGTAGATGCCCCCTTGTAGCCAAGTAGATGCCCCCTCTGTAGCCAGGTAGAGCCAAATTTGTAGCCAGGGAGATCCCCCTTTGTTAGCCAGGTAGGTGCCCCCCATTGTTTTGCCAGGTAGGTGCCCCCATTTTACCAGGTAGGTGCCCCCCATCTGTTTGCCAGGTAGTGGTCCCCTCTGTTGCCAGGTAGTGCCCCCTCTGTTAGCCAGGTAGTGCCCCCATCTGTTAGCCAGGTAGTGCCCCCATTGTTGCCAGGTAGTGCCCCCTCTGTTGCCAGGTAGTGCCCCCTCTGTTGCCAGTAGTGCCCACTCTGTTGCCATGTAGTGCCCCCTCTGTTAGCCAGGTATGCCCCCTCTGTTAGCCAGGTAGTGCCCCCATCTGTTAGCCGATGAGTGCCCATTGTTGCCAGTTGCCCCCTCTGTTCCAGGTGTGCCCCCTCTGTTGCCAGGAGTTGCCCTCTTTTAGCCAGGTAACCCCTAACTATAAAATTAATAATAAAATCCACTTACCTCCAGGTCCTGCAGCCGGGCCGTCCCGACCGATTCCTTCAGCGCTGCATGGGAATTGAGACAGCCGGCTCACTCCCTGCACCGCCGTATTCCCTGCCCGTTAGCTGTATGTCGCCACACCGCCGTACACATGGGGAGGGGTAGGAGAGCGATCCTCCTGCCCCTCCCCGCACAGTGGACCGCGGGCGGGTGAGCGTGCGATGCGGCCGCTGCACCCGCCTGTAGGAGCGTCCAGGTCGCAAGAGTAGCGCACTGCGCGGCGGGGATGCAATCCCCCGGGAGGGCGGAGTGGGACCCCAAATAGCGGGACCCCCCCGCCAAAAACGGGAGAGTTGGCATGTATGTTTATGTCCTCTCTGACCATCGCTATCTCCGCTTTGTTCGCCTCCTTAACCTCTGCTATTAGCTGTTTAAAGCCATCTTTGTTTGGTAGCAATTTAAGATAGGATTTCCAGTCAGGAGTTCTTGACATGTGAGGTTCAGCAGGACGCATAACTTGGTCCACTGGCTCAGGGGATGGGGCCCAATTATCCAGGGGGACAGTATCATCATTGGGGTGAACATGCCCCTGTGCAGGTGGTGCAGACCATACCGCTGCATGAGAAGACTAAGGAGGAGAAGGAGGTTTATGGCCTCTTTGTGCTGGTGCATCTGAGAAGCCATTTTGTCCAACACTGAAAGCAACATAATAATGTTATTTGAGACAGTCTTAGACGGCAGAGGAGGATTGGGACGCCTTGAGTTATGTGACCCTGTACACCAGGGGGTTCATTCTCACTATGGGCAGTAAGGAGAGGTAAAGAGCCCTTCCTGTTGACCCTCAAGTGAGGTATTAATCCCCCGTGGAGAAGGGAGAGGTCGATGCTGCCCTGGGCTAATTAGCCGCACTGTCCCCGGGGTGATCACTGCACTAGTACCTGAGAACAGGCCGCTGTCTGTGTCTTGCTGCACGGTTCCTGGATCCTGGATATGCTGCAGAGGACGGAGAGGAGACCGCAGTGCACCCGCAATGTGCTGGGGTTGTGGGAAGGATATCCGCCAGAGCCCACTCACCCACTGCACGGTACCTGGTGGAAGGTCTGAAAGGGCGTCAGGAGATTCTGGTCCCCCATAGACGGTGCGCTGGGAGCCTGCCGGGAAGACTGCTGAGACCACAGCGGCGGTCTCAGGAGCTCGTCGAGGGCACAGAGGTCCCTGGTCTGCACAGCGAGCGATGGCGGCGATTCCAGTGTCTTGTGCAGATTCCTGCCACTGGACTGCCACAAGCCAGTTGGCAACTGGGATAAGTCCTGCAGGACAGATGTGAGCGGTGCGTCCACTCCTGCGTCTCCCAGACGGACACCAATGCTCTGATGTAAGTTGTGTGGTGATGGAGTCATGGACCTCATGGAGAGAGGGTCCATAGTAGCGGCAGACTCAGCCTTCCTGAGAGCGTTAAACCCGGGACAGAAGCTGGATTATCATTCCCTGGGATGGCTGTTGGTCCCAGGTCTCTTAGTGCCCAGGATGGAAACAGGATGAGAAGCGATTGCCCCAATATCCACAGTGATGCCCAGAAGCCTCAGAACTGAGCTACCATCATCCTCGGCCACAAACAACGCCCTCTAGTAAAATACCGTCTCAAAAGAAAGAACGGCTTCAGGTTCCCATCACTCAGGTTCACCCATTTACTGTTAGGTCGGTCAAAGTTTTGGCGAGAAGAGAACTTACCGATAATAACTGATGAACCCGGGAGTTCAGTTGTACCCAGTCCAGAATAGCCCCAACCTTGATGGGATCCATGTGGGAGGCGTGTGGCCAGGCCTGGGACAAGGTATTCTGGTGCCCCAGGCAAATAAGGCACATAGTTCTCCCCCCCAATGATAAATGCAGCCCACTCCAAACCTCCCTGCGCCCCCTTTACTTCCTGGGATGAAGCGGTGCCCTAGGTGGTCGCCTACCTTCGCCTGCCCATCGTCCCGACCCTGCGTGAGGTGTGAGAATGTAAGGAAAGGTGATGCTTGGACTCCAAATAGACTCTGCTCCAGTTTAGCAGATAAATGGTTCTCCCAGAGAATCTGCAGGACGGTGCCACCCAATGAGATCTCGAAGGAGAGCAAGACTTGGGAAGCCCCACGGTGCACTGCTTTAAGCCCTTAACGCCGAGGCCTGTTTATTTCTTTTTGTCACATTCGTTCTACCCTCCGTGTATTCGCAGAGTAATAATTTTTTTATTTTTCCATCTACAGAGATAAATGAGGGCGTTTGTGTTGTGGGACAAGAAGGACTTTCTAATGTTGTTATTCACCGTACATAGAATATACCGGGAAACCACAAACAAATTCTGGTGAATATAACGTTCTTGCGCCCTGTTTGTGGGAGTTTGGCTTCTGCGGCGTTCACTCTCTGGTATAAATAATGAGTTCTCTGTTTTCTGCAGGTTGATCTGCATCCACCATTGCCAAACATGTAGGGTTTTCATTATGCTTTGATACCGTAAAAAAAATCCAAACATTTTCTATTTTTAAAATTTTTGGCGCCATTTTCTATGACCAATAACTTTTTTGTACTTTTACCTACAGACTTGACCGAGGGTGAATTTTTTGCAGGCTGAAGTGTAGTTTTCATTGCTTCCAGTTTGGAATACATGCGACGTATTTCGGAGTGCTCCCTTTGGCGCTCCCATAAAGGATGCTTGAGCCGCATAGCGAGAGCCATCGACTCCTCTAGGTTTTTGGTGCCGGATAGATGACCAACAGGTCCTTGAGTGTCTCGACAGACCTTGACGGAAGGGACATTGCAGCGCTGGGTCATTACACTGTGAGGACAGAGAACAGGGCTGGAATCCAGAGCAGTACTCTTCCACTAGACACAGCCCCTGGCGGAGATATAATGAACTCGGCTACGGACCTGATGTCCGGTTCATCATACAGGAGCCCCATGGCCTCAAAATAATAAATCTACAAAGACCAGTTCTGAGGAGCCGGGTTTCAGGGAGAAGGTCCAAGCCTGTGGCAACGAGATGATGAACCCCACTCGTTGTTCTTCACTACCAAAGCTATGTCGCCTAAAACTTTCCGGAAGGTGGCAAAGGCAATATGGTCACCAGGAAAGTGACCAGGCAGTTTTAACTTGGGCTCGACAGCTGGATACACGGACATTGTCCCCTGCAGTTGAACCCTCTGAGCAGGATCTTGGATCAACTACGCCAAGCTCTGCATTTGGTCCTCCAGATACTTGATTTGTTCTATGTCTTGGAGGCTGCTAGAAGTTTTGGAAAAAAATATGGGTCTATGATCAGGGATCTATCGTTGCCTGTCTTCTCCTTTCCTAAAGCACATGAACTACCCAAAAAGGTTGTCCTGCACGCCTGCCTCGATCTGGACGACCCTGAAGTAGACAGAAATTCTCTGATGATCCAGGACAAACAAACCGGAAACTGACAAGGAACAAACAAAGTCAAAACATGGTCAGACAAGCCAGAAGGGGAACGCAGTACCAAAGCGAAAGGCAGAAGAATAACCGAAGATCAAGCAGAAGTCAAAAACCAGAAAGTCACTCTCAAACCACAAGGTGTACTCACAAGCCAGGACACAGAAGAAATCACAGGCACTGACTGAGGAAATAGGATAAAATACTCTGTCCAAGCCAGAGATTGGGCCCAGGTACTTAAAGAGAACCTGTCACATAGTTTTTGCCCCCCTGGCTGAGGACAGAACAAGGTAGTGTCAGGCATGCTGTTTCCAGCGCTGTGTCCCTTATTCTGTAAGATGCTGTAGTTTTCGTGTATTTAATGCTCAAATCTGCAGTTTTCAGCCAGAAGAGTCATTCGAAGAGTCCTTCAGAGAGTCGTGTTTTTTCAAACCCGGCCAATCGGAGGCTAGTCCCGCCCACCTCAACTGACAAACCTATTACTTTGAATAGGTAGAGACATGAGAATAACTGTCAGTGGGCGGAACTAGCCTTTGGTGGGTGGAGCTAACACCTGCTCATGAATAGGATTTGAGGGGTAAATGCTCTAAAACTGCTGCATCTTACAGAATAAGGGGCACAGTGCTGGAAACAGCAGGTCTGACACTAGCTTGTGCTGCCCACAGCAAAGGGGGCATAAACTATGTGACAGGTTCCTTTTAAGCCACCAGGTTCCATATAGAACCCCGACTGAGGCTGAAAATAAATAGCAATTCCTTAGAGGGGGAAGCTGGGTGGCTTACTGCTGGCAATGGCTTTGCCCATCAGTCTTAGAATTTCAGAAGGAAGTAGTGGATATATTGAGGGAGGTGCTATGTGAGCCGGAGCCTCCAACAGGGAGATGTTTATATGGTATTCCATGATTAGAGTTGAGGGCACACTACTCCTCCATCTTGTTACATACAACTAGATCTTAAAGGAATTGTCTCAGACATTGATTGTATATCAGAAGGTTATGCCGTCAATGTCTGATAGGTGCGGAGAGGTAAATAAAAACTAAAAGTTCATAGCTCTGCAGCACCATCTTGCAATAATTTCAGGATGCAACGTCTCAAGCCCCTGAATCATCAGACTTATATCCTCCATTACACCCTCTGATACCCCGGGGCCTCCATCTTATATCACCGACCCCGGAACCTCCATCCTATACCACCGACCCTGGGGCCCCCATCTTATATCACTGACACAGGGGCATCCATCTTATATCAGTGACACCGGGGCCTCTATCTTATATCCCTGACCCCGGGGCTTCCATCTTATATCCCTGACCCCGGGGCCTCCATCTTATATCCCTGACCCCGGGCCTCCATCTTATATCCCTGACACCGGGGCCTCCATCTTATATCAGTGACTCCGGGGCCTCCATCTTATATCAGTGACTCCGGGGCCTCCATCTTATATCAGTGACTCCGGGGCCTCCATCTTATATCAGTGACTCCGGGGCCTCCATCTTATATCAGTGACTCCGGGGCCTCCATCTTATATCAGTGATATCGGTGCCTCCATCTTATATCAGTGATATCGGGGCCTCCATCTTATATCAGTGACATCGGGGCCCCCATCTCATATCAGGGACACCGGGGCCTCCATCTTATATCCCTGACCCTGGGGCCTCCATCTTATATCCCTGACACCGGGGCCTTCATCTTATATCCCTGACACCGGGGCCTTCACCTTATATCCCTGACACCGGGGCCTCCATCTTGTATCACTGACCTCGGGGCCTCCATCTTGTATCACACACCACGGGGCCTCCATACTATATCACCGAACCCGGGGCCTCCATCTTATATCACCGCCCCCGGGGCCTCCATCTTATATCACTGACCCCAGGGCCTCCATCTTGTATCACTGACATCGGCCTCCATCCTGTGATACATTTCACACCTGTATCTCATATCAGTGAACCCGGGGCCGCCATCTCATCTCAGTGACCGCGGGGCCTCCATCTTATATCACCGACCCGGGGCCTCCATCTCATATCAGTGACCCCGGGGCCTCCATCTTATATCACTGACCCCGGGGCCTCCATCTTACATCACTGACCACCGTGGCCTCCATCTTATATCAGTGACCCCGGGGCCTCCATCTTATATCAGTGACCCCGGGGCCTCCATCTTATATCAGTGACCCCGGGGCCTCCAACATATATCACAGACCCCGGGGCCTCCATAATATCAGTGACCGCGGGGCCTCCATCTTATATCACCGACCCGGGGCCTCCATCTTTTATCAGTGACCCCGGGGCCTCCATCTTATATTTTTAATTTTTTTTAAATATTTTTATTTCACCAAGGCAGAGTATACAAATAACTCAACATGTCAAATCACAGATTAAGATTCCAACACATCTTAGATCAAACGACATTACAAATCAAACAGATTTACACACGGAAAATCTATAATTGTCATGCATCGAGTGAGACTTAATCACAAAAGAAAAATAATCCAATACTCTCCTGCCACTGGGTTTTTATATTTTCTCCCAAGCCCCCCCTCCAACTGGCCCGCCCCCGCCGCACGAGTACCCCAACATGACTCTCTTGTATCCTACGCAGCAGGGTGCAACCTACCCAGGGTGCCCATCAGCTGTTCTGGAAAGTAGTATGCTGAATATTTGAAAGGATCCATCAATTCCTTTATCTCTGACGTAGTAAAAGTGCTAGTAATAAATGGTTTCCACTTCCTGAAATTTTTTTTCGAACACCTATCTTTATCCCTTTCTGTATCCAAACGCTCCATAAGGAACATACCCCTAAGACACTCAAGTATTTCCGACATTTCTGGTGTTGAAGGCTGAATCCATTGTCTCAGGATGCATCGTTTTGTCGCTAACAGCAAGACATGAATCCCTTTGTCGGTGACCAAAATCTCTCCCTCGTCCTCACTCCTACTACCCTTCACCATATAGTGGAATAAAAGACCTTGAGGAGACATGGGAATATCTACCTTCCAAATGTCCTTCACCAACTTCAGGACTTCTGCCCACACCCGCACTATTTCTGGACACGACCAAAGGCAGTGGAACAGATCCGCTTTATCTAAGTGGCACTTAGGACATTTGGTCCAATATTGGGGGTTGGTTTTATATGGGATGTTGAATGCGTAAATAGCTCTATGAGCAATTCTAAACTGCAGCTCCCTCCACTGCACATTGGTCGTTGCCTGTCTGACTAAATCTATTCCTCTCAGTATCTTCCTAGAAACATCTACGTCTTGTAAAACATTTTCCCAGGTTTTGTACATAGTTTGGGTAACTCCTAGCGTTTCAATGCTACGGAGAACACTATATATTCGGGATAACAGTCCCTTCGAACCTTCGATCTTCCAGAGATCCATGAAACCTTCCGATTCCCCTAACGCTCTCAAATTAACCACCTTGGATTTGCAGAAATGTTTAATCTGCAAGTACTGAAACACCTGACCTTGACTCAGTTCAAATTTTTCAGTTATTTGTTCCCATGAAAGAAGCTCTCCATCCTTGCTGGACATAATATCACCCAGGTACCTAATACCTTTTTCCCTCCATTTGTGAAAAAGAGCATTGTCCCTACCTGCACTGAATGAGGGGGGTTTCCCACAGTGGAAGAAAAGGAGAAAGATGCATGGGTCTTCCCAATAGCTTGCGCACATGTCTCCATGTAGCAAGGGTATCCCTTAATATGACACTACGTTTAACCTCCTGGGGATGGTCCCTATAAGGAAGATGAAGTAAGGCTATCGGCGACCAGGGGGCTGCCAATTGAGATTCAAGGTCACAATTAGAAAAGTAATTCGACCCCGACAACCAGTCTCTGATATGGCGCCACATCGCGGACAAATTGTATAGTCTGATATTTGGCAATTGCGCCCCTCCCTGTCCTCGTCCCGCTGTCAATTTTTTGTAGCCTATTCTTGGCTGTTTTCCCCTGCCAAATAAACCTAACAAATGCAGCTCTTAGGGGCCGTTCACACGGCTTATTCCCGACGGATTTGTGCGCCGTATTGAGCGCACAAATCCGCCGTGAATAAGGGGCGGGACGGGGGCGGGGCCGGAGCGCGGCGGGGGCGCCGCTCCCCGGCCCCATAGACTTGCATTATCCACGGCGCGTATTGCGCCTGGATAATGTGCATGTCACTTTCTCCCCCCGCGGCGGATTTGCCGAGCGGGGAGGAGCGACGGATTCCACTGTTCTCTATGAGAGCAGTGGATTACCGTAATTGCTGCCGCGGATTGGCGCCGTACTGAAGTGCAAATCCGGCGCGCAGTACGGCGCCAATACGCGGCAGAATAAGCCGTGTGAACGAGGCCTTAGAGAACTTTCATCCTTGTGTTTATTAAGAATAGGAATATTTTGAATTGGGTAGAGTATCCATCTTATATCAGTGACCCCGGGGCCTCCATCTTATTTCAGTGACTCCGGGGCCTCCATCTTATATCAGTGACTCCGGGGCCTCCATCTTATTTCAGTGACTCCGGGGCCTCCATCTTATATCAGTGACATCGGGGCCTCCATCTTATATCAGTGACACCTGGGCCTCCATCTTATATCACTGACCCCGGGGCCTCCATCTTATATCAGTGACTCCGGGGCCTCCATCTTATATCAGTGACTCCGGGGCCTCCATCTTATATCAGTGACTCCGGGGCCTCCATCTTATATCAGTGACTCCGGGGCCTCCATCTTATATCAGTGACTCCGGGGCCTCCATCTTATATCAGTGACTCCGGGGCCTCCATCTTATATCAGTGACCCCGGCGCCTCCATCTTATATCCCTGAGCCCGGGGCCTCCATCTTATATCAGTGACTCTGGGCCTCCATCTTATATCACTGACTCCGGGGCCTCCATCTTATATCAGTGACTCCGGGGCCTCCATCTTATATCAGTGACTCCGGGGCCTCCATCTTATATCAGTGACTCCGGGGCCTCCATCTTATATCCCTGACCCCGGGCCTCCATCGTGTATCACTAACATCGGCCTCCTTCTTACATCACTGACCCCGGGGCCTCCATCTTATATCAGTGACGCCGGGGCCTCCATCTTATATCACTGACCCCGGGGCCTCCATCTTATATCACTGACCCCGGGGCCTCCATCTTATATCACTGACCCCGGGGCCTCCATCTTATATCCCTGATCCCGGGGCCTCCATCTTATATCCCTGATTCCGGGGCCTCCATCTTATATCCCTGATCCCGGGGCCTCCATCTTATATCACTGACCCCGGGGCCTCCATCTTATATCACTGACCCCGGGGCCTCCATCTTATATCACTGACCCCGGGGCCTCCATCTTATATCCCTGACCCCGGGGCCTCCATCTTATATCACCCACCCTGGGGCCTCCATCTTATATCCCTGACCTCGGGGCCTCCATCTTATATCACTGACCCCGGGGCCTTCATCTTACACCACCGACTCCGGGGCCTCCATCTTATATCAGTGACATCGGGGCCTCCATCTTATATCAGTGACATCGGGGCCTCCATCTTATATTAGTGACACCGGGGCCTCCATCTTATATCACTGACCCCGGGGCCTCCATCTTATATCACTGACCCCGGGGCCTCCATTTTATATCACTGACCCTGGGGCCTCCATTTTATATCCCTGACCCCGGGGCCTCCATCTTATATCACTGACCCCGGTGCCTCCATCTTATATCACTGACCCCGGGGCCTCCATCTTATATCCCTGACCCCGGGGCCTCAATCTTATATCCCTGACCCCGGGGCCTCCATGGTGTATCACTGACCCCGGGGCCTCCATCTTATATCCCTGACCCCGGGGCCTCCATCTTATATCCCTGACACCGGGGCTTCCATCTTATATCACTGCCCCCGGGGCCTCCATCTTATATCACTGACCCCGGGACCTCCATCTTATATCACTGACCCCGGGGCCTCCATCTTATATCACCCACCCCGGGCCCTCCATCTTATATCACTGACCCCAGGGCCTCCATCTTATATCACCCACCCCGGGCCCTCCATCTTATATCCCTGACCCCAGGGCCTCCATCTTATATCACTGCCCCCGGGGCCTTCATCTTATACCACCGACCCCGGGGCCTCCATCTTATATCACTGACCCCCGGGCCTCCATCTTATATCACTGACCCCGGGGCCTCCATCTTATATCACTGACCCCGGGGCCTCCATCTTATATCCCTGACCCAGGGGCCTCCATCTTATATCACTGACCCCGGGGCCTCCATCTTATATCACTGACCCTGGGGCCTGGGCCTCCATCTTATATCCCTGACCCCGGGGCCTCCATCTTGTATCACTGACCCCGGGGCCTCCATCTTATATCCCTGAAACCGGGGCCTCCATCTTATATCACTGAACCGGGGGCCTCCATCTTATATCCCTGACCCCGGGGCCTCCATCTTATATCACTGACCCCGGGGCCTCCATCTTATATCCCTGACCCCGGGGCCTCCATCTTATATCCCTGATCCCGGGGCCTCAATCTCATATCACTGACCCCGGGGCCTCCATCTCGTATCACTGACCCCGGGGCCTCCATCTTGTATCACTGACCCCGGGGCCTCCCTCTTGTATCACTGACCCCGGGGCCTCCCTCGGATATCGCCGACCCCGGGCCTCCATCTTATATACCTGACACCCGGGCCTCCATCTTATTTCAGTGACTCGGGGCCTCCATCTTAAATCACTGACACCGGGGCCTCCATCTTATATAACTGACCCAGGGGCCTCCATCTTATATCACTGACCCGGGGCCTCTATCTTATATCACTGACCCCGGGGCCTGGGCCTCCATCTTATATCCCTGACCCCGGGGCCTCCATCTTGTATCAATGACCCCGGGGCCTCCATCTTATATCCCGGACACCACGGCCTCCATCTTTTTTCACTGCCCCTGGGGCCTCCATCTTATATCACTGACCCGGGGCCTCCATCTTACATCACTGACCCCGGGGCCTCCATCTTATATCACTGACCCCGGGGCCTCCATCTTATATCACTGACCCCGGGGCCTCCATCTTATATCATCGGGCCCTCCATCTTATATCCCTTACCCAGGGGCCTCCATCTTATATCACCCACCCTGGGGCCTCCATCTTATATCCCTGACCTCGGGGCCTCCATCTTATATCACTGCCCCCGGGTCCTTCATCTTATACCACCGACTCCGGGGCCTCCATCTTATATCAGTGACATCGGGGCCTCCATCTTATATCAGTGACACCGGGGCCTCCATCTTATATCACTGACCCCGGGGCCTCCATTTTATATCACTGACCCCGGGGCCTCCATTTTGTATCACTGACCCCGGGGCCTCCATCGTATATCCCTGACCCCGGGGCCTCCATCTTATATCACTGACCCCGGGGCCTGGGCCTCCATCTTATATCCCTGACCCCGGGGCCTTCATCTTGTATCACTGACCCCGGGGCCTCCATCTTATATCCCTGACCCCGGGGCATCCATCTTATATCCCTGACACCGGGGCTTCCATCTTATATCACTGCCCCCGGGGCCTCCATCTTATATCACTGACCCCGGGGCCTCCATCTTATATCACCGACCCCGGGCCTCCATCTTATATTCCTGACACCCGGGCCTCCATCTTATTTCAGTGACTCCGGGGCCTCCATCTTATATTACTGACCCCGGGGCCTCCATCTTATATCCCTGACACCAGGGCCTCCATCTTATATCCCTGTCCCTGGGCCTCCATCTTATCACTGACCCGGGGCTCATCTACATCACTGGACCCGGTCTCCATCTTATATCATGACCCCGGGCCTCCATCTTATATCACTGACCGGGGCTCATCTTATACCTGACCCTGGGCCTCCATCTTATATCACTGACCCGGGGCCTCCATCTTATATCACTGACCCCGGGCCTCCATCTTATATTCCTGACACCAGGGCCTCCATCTTATTTCAGTGACTCCGGGGCCTCCATCTTATATCAGTGACATCGGGGCCTCCATCTTATATCAGTGACGCCGGGGCCTCCATCTGATATCACTGACCCCGGGGCCTCCATTTTATATCACTGACCCCGGGGCCTCCATCTTATATCACTGACCCCGGGGCCTCCATCTTATATCCCTGACCCCGGGGCTGGGCCTCCATCTTATATCCTGACCCGGGGCCTCCATCTTTATCACTGACCCCGGGCCTCCATCTTATATCCTGACACCACCGGCCTCATCTTATATCACTGCCCCTGGGACCTCCATCATATATCACTGACCCGGGGCCTCCATCTTACATCATTGACCCCGGGGCCTCCATCCTATATCACTGACCCCGGGGCCTCCATCTTATATCACTGACCCCGGGCCTCCATCTTATATCCCTGACCCTGGGGCCTCCATCTTATAGCACTGACCCGGGGCCTCCATCTTATATCACTGACCCCGGGGCCTCCATCTTATATCACTGACCCCGGGGCCTCCATCTTATATCACTGACCCCGGGGCCTCCATCTTATATCACTGACCCCGGGGCCTCCATCTTATATCCCTGACCCCGGGGCCTCCATCTTACATCACCGACCCCGGGGCCTCCATCTTATATCACCGACCCCGGGGCCTCCATCTTATATCACTGACCCCGGGGCCTCCATCTTATATCACTGACCCCGGGGCCTCCATCTTATATCCCTGACCCTGGGGCCTCCGTCTTATATCACTGACCCCGGGGCCTCCATCTTATATCACTGACCCCGGGGCCTAGGCCTCCATCTTATATCCCTGACCCCGGGGCCTCCATCTAGTATCACTGACCCCGGGGCCTCCATCTTTTATCCCTGACACCAGGGCCTCCATCTTATATCACTGCCCCTGGGACCTCCATCATATATCACTGACCCGGGGCCTCCATCTTATATCCCTGACCCCGGGGCCTCCATCCTATATCACTGACCCCGGGGCCTCCATCTTATAGCACGGACCCCGGGCCTCCATCTATAATCCCCACCCCGGGGCCCTCCATCTTATATCCCCACCCGGGCCTCCATCTTATATCCCTGACCCCGGCGGGCCTCCATCTTATATCACCACCCCTGGGCCTCCATCTTATATCCCTGACCTCGGGCCTCCATCTTATATCACTGTCCCCGGGCCTTCATCTTATACCACCGACATCCGGGCTCCATCTTATATCAGTGACATCGGGGCCTCCATCTTATATCACTGACACCGGGGCCTCCATCTTATATCACTGACCCCAGGGCCTCCATCTTATATCACTGACCCCGGGGCCCCTGGGCCCTGCCTCTTATATCCCTGACCCCGGGGCCCTCCATCTTGTATACTACGCCCGGGGCCTCTATCTTATATCCTGACCCCGGGGCCTCCTCCATCTTATATCCCTGACACCGGGGCCTCCATCTTATATCACTGACCCCGGGGCCTCCATCTTATATCACTGACCCCGGGGCCTCCATCTTATATCACTGCCCCGGGGGCCTCCATCTTATATCACCCACCCGGGCCCTCCATCTTATATCACTGACCCCAGGGCCTCCATCTTATATCACTGACCCCGGGGCCTCCATCTTATATCCCTGACACCCGGGCCTCCATCTTATATCACTGACCCCGGGGCCTCCATCTTATATCACTGTCCCCGGGGCCTCCATCTTATATCACTGACCCCGGGGCCTCCATCTTATATCACTGACACCGGGGCCTCCATCTTATATCACTGACCCCGGGGCCTCCATCTTATATCACTGACCTTGGGGCCTCCATCTTACATCACTGACCCCGGGGCCTCCATCTTATATCACTGATTCCGGGGCCTCCATCTTATATCACAGACCCCGGGGCCTCCATCTTATTATATCGGCGACCCCGGGGCCTCCATCTTACACACCGACCCGGAGACCTCCATCTTATATCACTTGACACCGGGCCTCCATCTTATAGCACAGACTCCCTGGGCCTCCATCTTATTTCACACAGAACCCGGCCTCCATCTTATACACATTGACCTCGGGCCTCCATCTTTTATCCCTAACAGGACAGGCCGGCCTCCATCCCTTATATCACTGACTAGGGTCTCCATCTTACATCACCGACCCCGTGGCCTCCTCTTATATCCCCTGATATCCGGGGCTCCATCTATATCACTGACCCCGGGGCTCATCTTATATCCCGACCCCGGGGTCCTCCATCTTATATCACCGACCCCGGGGCCTCCATCTTATATCACTGACTTCGGGGCCTCCATCTTATATCACCGCCCCCCGGGGCCTCCATCTTGTATCACTGACATCGGCCTCCATCCTGTGACACATTTCACTCCTGTAATCCTCTCCTTATCACCTGTTGTCTCTGCTCCTCGGTCGGTGATATAAGATGGAGGCCTCGGGGTCGGTGATATAAGATGGAGGCCCTGGGGTGGTGATATAAGATGGAGGCCCCGGGGGCAGTGATATAAGATGGAGGTCCCGGGGGTGGTGATATAAGATGGAGGCCCCGGGGTCAGTGATATAAGATGGAGGCCCCGGGGTCAGTGATATAAGATGGAGGCCCGGGGGTCAGTGATATAAGATGGAGGCCCCGGGGTCAGTGATATAAGATGGAGGTCCCGGTGTCAGTGATATAAGATGGAGGCCCCGGGTTCAGTGATATAAGATGGAGGCCCCGGGGTCAGTGATATAAGATGGAGGTCCCGGGGTCAGTGATATAAGATGGAGGTCCCGGTGTCAGTGATTTAAGATAGAGGCCCCAATGTCACTGATATAAGATGGAGGCCCCAGTGTCAGGGATATAAGATGGAGGCCCCAGGGTCAGTGATATAAGATGAAGGCCCCGGGGGTGGTGATATAAGATGGAGGTCCCGGGGTGAGTGATATAAGATGGAGGCCCCCGGGTGAGTGATATAAGATGTAGGACCCGGGGGGGGTGATATAAGATGGAGGCCCCGGGGGTGGTGATATAAGATGGAGGCGGCGGGGGTCAGTGATATAAGATGGAGGCCCCGGGGCAGTGATATAGGATGGAGACCCCCGGGGTCAGTGATATAAGATGGAGGCCCCGGGGGCGGAGATATATGATGGAGGCCCGGGGGTCAGTGATATAATATGGAGTCCCCGGGGTCGGTGATATAAGAGGGAGGCCCCGGGGTGAGTGATATAAGATGGAGGCCCCAGGGTGAGTGATATAAGGAGGGAGCCCCCCCGGGGCCCGGTGATATAAGATGGAGGCCCGGGGGGGGAAATAAGATGGAGCCCCGGGTCTTGATAAGATGGGGGCCCGGGTGGGTGATATAAAGATGGAGCCCCGGGTTGATATATGATGGAGGCCCGGGTATGATATAAGATGGAGGCCCCGGGGCCCTGATATAAGATGGAGGCCCGGGGTCCTATATAAGAAGGGGGCCCCCGGGGTCGGGTTTTAAATGGAGGCCCGGGTCGGTGAAAAGATGGGAGGCCCCGGGGCGGGATATAAGATGGAGGCCCGGGGGACTGATATGAGAGGGAGGCCCCGGGGCCCGGTATATGAATGGAGGCCCCGGGGTCCTGATAAAAGATGGGGGCCCCGGGGTATGATATAAGATGGAGGCCCGGGGCCCTGATAAAAGATGGGGCCCCGGGGTCCTGATATAAATGGAGGCCCGGGGTCTGATATAAGATGGAGGCCCCGGGGTCTGTGATATAAGATGGAGGCCCCGGGTCGGTGAGATAAGATGGAGGCACCGGGGTCGGTGTTGTATGATGGAGGCCCCGGGGTCGGTGATGTAAGATGGAGGCCCCGGGGTCGGTGATGTAAGATGGAGGCCCCGGGGTCGGTGATGTAAGATGGAGGCCCCGGGGTCGGTGATGTAAGATGGGGGGCCCGGGGGGGGTGGTGATATAAGATGGAGGCCCCGGGGTCACTGATATAAGGTGGAGGCCCCGGGGTCGGTGATATAAGATGGCCGCTTTTCATCAATGTCCAGTCTGGCCACCCTTAGACACTGACAGGCCCTGGCTGCCCACAAGCAGCTTGAGGAGCATGAAGAGTCTAAACATCGATCAGGAGGAGGACGAGAAGATGGAGGAGGTGGAGGAAAGGTGTGCGGCCGCGCAGTGCACTGTCCCTCATCTATACAATCTAACACTCTATCAATCTCTTAGCTCTCACCCAGGTGAAAGGACTCCTAGTGCAGGAGCATGAGGAACAAACTTCACAGGAGTAAAATAGCGCAAAATACACCTATAACAAAAGCGTAATTTATTCAATAAAAACACGAACTCCGCATTACCTGCTGGTGGCACTGATGAATACAGCCCGAATTACGGCCCGCACCTGCTGTACTCATAGCTCTCATACATTACCTTCCATCTACCTTGATGCATATTGACCGGGAATAATGGAGGTGAATGGGGCCGCCCCCCCCAGGTACAGGTAGAGAATATCCATTCACAGAGTCAATATCGATGTTCCTTGATGCTCATAATGACACCATAAACTGTTGTCGCACTACAACTTCAGGATTATTCCATTACTACCCGAGTACTAATCCAAGCTTTTTCAGAAGGTTCGTGTACCAGTATATACAGTCTGACCGCCAGAGACCAGAATAACCCAGAGTCTCTATCTAGTGAGTATCAGCGCCTGACTCCGCTCATCACTTCACTCCTATCATCTGCTTCCATGCTGTGGATCACGTCGGACCTCTCAGACGTGCTCCTAACACTCAGCGCTCTGTGGTATCACGCATACTCTTGGCAATGATGTGCAGCTGAACAGGGATATAACCAGAGCCATCTGTGAGGGTCCTTGGAGTGACGCAGAACTTCTGTGGTAACTTGAGATTTCTTCCAAGTCTTATATGACAATTTTCTGAGCAGTGCTTGACCTGGGACCGTGTGATACTTCAGTGAATCATCCAGAGTTAGGTTGTGCCCGAAGTGTTTGATGGCTTTCGCTCTCTGACGGTGTCATTGTATATTTCTGGGAAGCTACCTCCTGCCGCAGCTTGCCCTACATAGATGCCACTCAGGGGCTATACCAACCTGCACCGCCATGCACCCTCAAACAGTCCTCTACACAATGAGAGTATTGTCCCAGACTAAGGAATGGTCAGCACAGTTCAGTCCATCGTGTCTCTGGGAGGCTACTCTCTGCTGCAGCCTGTCCTAACTCGATGCTACTCATGGTGCTGCACCAGCCACTGCCCTGCACCTCCATTCACCCTCGTGTCTGCTGTAACAGTACTTTTCACAGACTGCCTGACTACCCCCTGCTGAAAACTGTCTCTGAACAATGAAAATATTGTCCCAGACAAGGAGTGGCCAACACCGCGGCCATTCCATCCTTTCCTGCTTATTAGAAGTCTGTGCTGTTGTCTGTGCTTGCAGGGATTGCATGGCAACTGCTTAGGATCCTTGCTTGTCAGCTGACCGGGCTATGCCCCTGAGCTTGTTAGGCCTCTATAAGACTCAGCGGAATAGGGCACTCTGTGCACAGTATAGTAGTTTGGGTCCTGTCTAGCTCTGCTGTGGTTCTTTGTGCTGTCCAGTGTCGGTCAGTTGCGTCAGGCTGAAGGATCTTGTTTCATGCCTTACTCCTGTTGATCTAGTTTTAGATTTTGTAGCGATTGAGAATTTTAGATTTGGTGTTTGTCTAGTTTCTGTTGGGCCCTGCCCGTGTGTTGCTGGATCCTAAGCCACTTGTTTTAGGGTCAGTTGTAGCTTAGGGACATATCTGAGGATATGGTTACATCAGGGATTAGAGGTTTCAGTGTTAGTGGTATGGGCGAGTTTGAAGGATAGCATAGGGACAGTTAGCTAGGGACAGTTTATTACTCTTGCATTCCTGGTTCGTACCTGCAGTCTAATCTCCACCTGTCTACATCCACTCGCTGTCTGTGGCTGATTCATCAAGTGGTGAGTTGTGTTACTGATACGCTTTGTTTTGTCTCTTCATGTGACTGCTGGTGAACCTATTACTAGTTGTTTGGAGTTCTCCAGCGTCGTTGCAGGTGGTGGTGGTGGAGGTCAACTCTCTACTTCCAAGAACCTGATTGGCTTTGGTTAAAATCCCATAATTCCATTAGTGCATTTCCCCTGCTGGACTCTGATGAACAGACCTCTTACTTATCTTGAGGACCTCCAGACTCTCATAATACACTCGTCGCACTCTCTCCAACTCAGGCCTGGCACTTCCACAGCCCCCACTGACCCAGCGATGGCTAACAAACTTTAGCACACTGTCTCTCATTGTTTAGTGGCTTCTTCTCCAGTGACCACACTTGCAGCTGGAAGAGACTCGGGGAACCTTTGATTTCTTCTTTTGACCTATTTACTGCCTCCTGGCAGATCCACTGGACCCCGCTGCTCATCTCTTGGTCTCTTTCCATATTCCACTTGCACACTTTATGGTGACTGTTCTCAGGCTCACGGACTGCCACACAGAGGTTCCAATGGACCATGTTACTCCACTGCACTCAAACGCACCATCTCTAGATCTCTGTCTGCAGCCCACTGTTGCGCTCCATGGTGGCTATCCTCGTGTCGACTGACTGCCTCACAGACCACACTGCTCCGCCGCACTCAAGCTCCCCATCTCTATGTCTCCATCCATATCTTACTGGCACGCTCCATGGTGGCTATCTTCAGGCTGACACGCTGCTCCACTGCACTCAAGCTCCTCATCTCCATGTCTTTGTCCACAGCCCACTGGCATGCTTCATGGTGGCTATCCTCAGGCCTGCTGACTGCCTCACAAACCATGCTGCTCCACTGCACTCAAGCTATCCCTTGGTCTCTAACCACAGCCCACTGGCTTGCTCCATAGTGACTATCCTGAGGTCCATTGACTGCCTCACAGACCACGCTTCTCCACCCCACTCAAGCTCTCCGCATCTTTAGGTCTCTATCCTCATCCCACTAGCATGCTCTGTGGTAACTATCCTCAGGCCCATTGACTCCCTCACAGACCATGCTGCTCCACCGCACTCAAGCTATCTCTAGGTCTCTATCCACAGCCCACTGGCATGCTCCATAGTGACTATCCTGAGGTCCATTGACTGCCTCACAGACCACGCTTCTCCACCCCAATCAAGCTCTCCTATTCTTTAGGTCTCTATCCTCAGCCCACTGTCATGCTCTGTGGTGACTATCCTCAGGCCCACTGACTCCCTCACAGACCATGCTGCTCCACCGCACTCAAGCTATCTCTAGGTCTCTATCCACAGCCCACTGGCATGGTGACTATCCTGAGGTCCACTGACTGCCTCACAGACCATGTCTCTCCACCGCACTCAAGCTCCTCATCTCTACGTCCCTGTCCACAGCCCTCTTGCATGCTCCATGGTGGCTAACCAGAGGTCCATTGACTGCCTCACAGACCTCGCTTCTACACCGCACTCAAGCTCCTCGTCTCTAGGTCTCTGTCCACAGCCCACTGGCATGCTCCATGGTGACTATCTTCAGGCCCATTGACTCCCTCACAGACCATGCTGCTCCACCGCACTCAAGCTCCTGATCTCCATGTCTTTGTCCACAGCCCACTGGCATGCTCCATGGTGACTATCCTGAGGCCCACTGACTGCCTCAGAGACCACCCCACTCAAGCTCTCCTCATCTCTAGGTCTCTATCATCAGCCCACTGGCATGCTTTGTGGTGACTATCCTCAGGCCCATTGACTGCCTCAAAGACCACGCTTCTCCACCGCACTTTATCTCCTCATCTCTACGTCTCTGTCCACAGCCCATTGGCACACTACATGGTGGCTATCCTCAGGTCCATTGATTGCCTCACAGACCATGCTTCTCCACCGCACTCAAGCTGCTCATCTCCAGGTCTCTGTCCACAGCCCACTGGCACACTACATTGTGGCTCTCCTCTGACCACCTGTTCTCCCATACTCTGAGCAGACTCCTGCATTCTTGCTGCACATCCTGCTATGGTGCTTCTCTCTTATCAGTCCCTCTGGCACCTTCTAACTATCGGTCTGGTACAAAGCTCAGCGCCACAATACTAATCACGGTGTCTTGGCTTGTTGATGCTCAGCACCTTCCTCTCCTGTGACTTGCACCATGTTCCTGCTGAATATATTTTGGTAGGTTACAATATTAACATACACGGTTCAGTATAAAGAGTTATGACACATTTTAGTGAGAACACACAGCTATTTTAGTGTTTGGGATATTTTGGGTAGACTTCTATCTATGAGCTGATACACTCCTATTCTTCACTGTATAAGACACAGGAGAATAATGGAGAAGAGGGGCAAACCCATGAATGACCCCGTGCGAACCACGTGGAAGTTGGGACAGCAGATCCAAGAGGGTGCACTTCATTTATATGCCATAAATCTCCATTTTTTATGTTTTTTAAGTTATTATAACTGTTGTAGCCTGAAGGAAAAAACTAGAGAAAGTGTGGCAGAGTGCAGCCAGGCTATTATCTGCTAAAGAAAGAAAATAATAGATTTTTTACGGTTCCCTGATGCCCGGAGACTTTGACAACATTAATGCAGTTACCCAGCAACTTTCAGTGGGTACGGGAAGTATTCAGACCCTTTACATCTTTCACTCTTTATTTCATTGCAGCCATTTGGTAAGATCCAAAAAGTTCATTTTTCCACTCATTATTGTGCACTCTGCCCCCCCCCCCCCATCTTGAAAGGAAAAAAAAAACAGAATTGTAGATATTTTTGCACATTGATTAAACAAGAAAACCTGAAATCTCCCATGGTCATAAGTATTCAGACCCTCTGCTGTGGTTATAAGTATTCAGCCCCTTTGCTGTGGTCATAACTATTCAGCCCCTTTGCTCAGTTCTGAGTAGAAACCCCTTTTGAGCTTGTACAGCCATGAGTCTTCTTGGGAATGATGCCATTTTTCACCCCTGGATTTGGGGCTCCTCTCCCTCTTCCTTGCAGATCCTCTCCAGTTCCCTCAAGTTGGATGGTGAACGTTGGTGGACACCATTTTCCAGTCTCTCCAGAGATGCTCTATTGGGTTTAGGTCAGGGCTCTGGTTGGGCCAGTCAGGAATGGTCACAGAGTTGTCCTGAAGCCGCTGCTTTGTTATTTTAGATGCGAGTTTAGGGTCATTGTCTTGTTGGAAGAAGAACCTTCGGCCCAGTCTGAGGTCCAGAGCGTCTGGAAGAGGTTTTCATCCAGGAGATCTCTGTACTTGACCGCATTCTGCTTTCCTTCAACCAGTGGTCTTGTCCCTGTCCCCATAGCATGATGCTGCCACCACCATGTGTCACTGTTGGGATTGTATGGGCCGGGTTTTCTCCACCGCTTACAATTAACACCAAAAAGTTCATTTTTCGTCTCCTAAGAGCAGAGAATCTTATTCCTCACAGTCTGGGATCCTCCATGTGCAAACTGTCTGCGGCTTTCATATGTCTTGCACTGAAGAGAGGCTTCCGTCTGTGGCTCTCCTATGTCTTGCACTGAGGAGAGGCTCCCGTCTGCGGCTTTCCTATGTCTTGCACTGAAAAAGAGGCTTCCGTCTGCGGCTTTCCTATGTCTTGCATGAGGAGAGGCTTCTGTCTGCGGCTTTCTTTATGGCTTGCATGAGGAGAGGCTTCCGTTTCTGGACGGCTTTCCCTATGTCTTGCACTGAGGAGAGGCTTCCGTCTGCGGCTTTCATGTGTCTTGCACTGAGGAGAGGTTTCCGTGTGCGGCTTTCATATGTCTTGCACTGAGGAGAGGCTTCCGTCTGCGGCTTTCATATGTCTTGCACTGAGGAGAGGCTTCCGTCTGCGGCTTTCATATGTTTTGCACTGAGGAGAGGCTTCCGTCTGCGGCTTTCATATGTTTTGCACTGAGGAGAGGCTTCCGTCTGCGGCTTTCATATGTCTTGCACTGAGGAGAGGCTTCCGTCTGCGGCTTTCCTATGTCTTGCACTGAGGAGAGGCTTCCGTCTGCGGCTTTCCTATGTCTTGCACTGAGGAGCGGCTCCGTCTGCGGCTTTCCTATGTCTTGCACTGAGGAGAGGCTTCTGCCTGTGCCTTTCCTTTGTCTTGCACTGAGGAGAGGCTTCCGTCTGCAGCTTTCCTATGTCTTGCACTGAGGAGACGCTTTCGTATGCAGCTTTCCTATGTCTCGCACTGAGGAGAGGCTTCCGTCTGCAGCTTTCTCAAGTCTTGCACTGAGGAGAGGCTTCTGTCTGCAGTTTCCTCATCTATGTAGGATAAGAACTACTGAATAATAGTCATGCAGACTAATAATATCCCTATATATTGAGCAACTATCTCACCACACATACTACATACAATACATACTGCTATCATACTGTTACTATATAGAACATGGTACCAAGACCAATGATACCTATAATACCACTACATGAGGATCAGATATAACTGCCAGACCATGACCGTCACATAGTGACTACCAGTGTACACAGGTTCTGCAGACATATAAGTCATTACATTGAAGTTATATTGAGTGTCTCACAGGTGACGTTATTTCATATCAAAGTCGTTCCCTTTTCTTCTTTATCCTTCCCAGACGGCCATGACATCTTCTCCCGACATGACTCGTCTCTGCAGAATTTACCACACAAACATCTTAAACCTAATTTTTCCAGCACATACCTACCCTGCGCCACTTCTATACAAAATCCCCATCAGTAGTACCCCAAAGAGTAATAATGAACCCCATATGTCTCAAATAGCAATAGTAACCCTAGGCAGTAAAGGTGCCCCTAGACTGCTATAAGGGCTCCTATTTGTGCACCCAGATTTATTCTTCTTTTGTATCCCTATATAGTAGGTAAACACCCAATATAGTGGGTAGATACACCACAAATTATGTATGCAAATAGGTAGACCCCCTTTAAGGTAAGTATATGGCCCCACAGTTAAGTATGTACATAGGACCCGCATTAAGTCAGTATATAGGCTCCCCATTAGGTATGTAAATACATAGGCCCCCCAAAAGGTAAGTAAAGCTATAGGCCCCTTATTGGTATGGCAGGTACATAGGACCCTATCAGGTAGGTAAGTATATAAGCCCCCCATAAGGTACGTATATTAGCCACCCATTTGGTAGGTAAATATTTAGGTCCCCCCATTAGGTAGGTAGCTATATATATAGGCCCCCTGTTAGGAAGGTTACCTTATAGGCATTTGATTAGGTAGGTACATTTATAGGCCCCCTGTTGGGTAGATATATAGTCCCCCAATAGGTAGGCATGTGTATTGATTCCTGTTAGGTGAGTATACAGCCCCGTATTAGGTATATAGGCTGTTAGGTAGGTTACAGCAGACTATTAGGTTTATAGCCTCCTATTAGGTATATAGGCTGTTGTTAGGTAGGTATACAGCCGCCTATTCGGTATATAGGCTGCTGTTAGGTAGAAATATAGCTATTCGGTATATAGGCTGCTGTTAGGTAGGTATATAGCCTCCTATTAGGTATATAGACTACTGTTAGGTAAGTATATAGACCACTATTAGGTATATAGACTGCTGTTAGGTAAGTATATAGCCCCCTATTAGGTATATAGGCTGTTGTTAGGTAGGTATACAGCCCCTATTAGGTATGTAGCGCCCTATTAGGTATATAGCCCCCCTCAACCCAAATTAGCTAACCAGGTATGCAGTCCCCTATATATACAGTATATATGCAAATACCCTTCTGTATACACATTCCCTCCCAATTAGGTAGGTAAACCCCTGAGTCTTACTTTTTAAGGCAAGTTAAAGTAAAAAAAAATTACTTACCTGTCCCCATTCCCATGCAGCTGGGTCGTTCACCTTCCATCCTGTGCGGGGCAACATGATGCGCCGTCACTATACAGCGCGTGTACTGTCTTCTGCACAGATGTGGCCTCCTGAAGCCAGAGGGCTGCAGGAGTAGACAGTGGTACAGAGAGCCATCGGACTTGGAGCCCAGCGAGGGTTTTACCGGGTCCCCGACGGGACAGCCCAGGCTGGTGCTACAGGATTCGGGGCAACGTCCTTTTTATCTGGGGCACAGGCCCAGGATAAAAAGGGCCTAGCGACGCCACTGTCCATTTCACAACGGACACCAACACGCCCGACGAACCCCTGTGACTATAATGTATCCATCTGTTTTCGGTCATGGTGTCCAGTGTTTTACCGGTTCTGACCTGAACTTTCGACACAAGTGTGGACCAGGCCTTACAATTGAAAAGACCTTGTGGCCCCAAGTTGTTGCCTTCTCTTCTCTTTTATGACTCCTATTGATTCAATCTCTGGGGTTGGGAGCGCTTTGGAAACACGACCTCAGGTTTATCAGGCGAGAAGCTCTTGAAGTAGGGTTCACTTTATAGAATAACATTTTCAATCAAATTCCTTATTCTTTATTATAAAGGGGCCTCTGATCTCGTATCTCTGCCTCCAGATCATCAGCTCTACCTCTGATATCATTCCCCTCTTCCAATACCTGCAGAATTGAGGTTTTTATCAACTTTTTGTTATAATTCTTATCAAAAAACAATTTTTTTGGAACTTGATGTAAAAGAAGAACCCTCACTTTAGTAAAAGCTTATTTCAGTCTCGTAAATTTTTTTAAATTTAAATGGGGTGATGTAAGGGGTCCGTAAATGCAGCTATTGACATCAGTGATTTTTAAAAAAAATGTTAGTGTGGGCCCTTGACCTTTTCAAAAAAGGGTTCCCACTTCTAAAAATTTTGGATATCATTCCCACTAATCCCATGAGTAGACTATTAGATTTCTGATGAATTTGTCCCATGAAGTTTTTTTAATGCCTCCATATTATAAAAAGAAAATCGTTACGTATTCCAAACCTTACTGTGTGTGACAAAAAATGGTTTTGGTATGAAAATGGACGGGTTTGGTGAAACCCTTGGTTCCCCCTCAAGGGGACCCCACTCCCTGTATGTGAGGGGGAATTTTGGTGAGGGATTGCCCCAAGGTGTGGGTGGGATGAGTGTTGGGGGTACCGTTTTAGCCCTGGATTTTTCTGTTTTTTTATGTTGCTTTCTGGCCAGCATCATCCCCAGTCTGCTACCCTGCTGTTGTAGGATGGAAAATCCCCACCCCTGGGACATTCAAAAACCTGTTTTAAATTTTAAAGGGTCGCCCCGGCCCGGGCCCTTTTCTATAGGGTATTGCATTTTAAATTAGGCCCATTGCCCCCCTAACCCCCCGGGGCCAGTTCTTTGGTTTTTTCCCTGCCTTGAGTTTGAGCTATTGTGTCTAGTTTCTGTGTTACCTCTTTTTGACCTCTGTTTAGGGGTTCTGATACTGTTGCCTCCCCTCGGGCCCTCTTTGGTGCCCGGTTACATCTCTGCCTGCTCTCTGTGTACCTTGTTTGCCTGGGGCCCTTTTCCCGTCAGACCATTCCCTTTTTAGCCCCCTTTGTGTAAAGCCCAGGGGGCCTTAGACACATTTTGCGTGGTTATTTGCTTTTGGGTTTTGGTAAAGGGTTTATCCCCCACCTGAAAAACCCCGGGACTTACTTTTATGGAAAAGGAAGGGTAAGCAAAGATGTGGTTTGGTCACAAGAAGGGCAGGGGGGGGAGATTTTTTATAAAGGGGTCGGGGGAATACCCAAAGGTCAAATGAACTTTTTGTTTTCCCCAAGAATATCAAAAAAAGCACGCAACAAATTCCCCAAATGGGGAAAGGGAAGAGGGCATGTTAGAAAAAACCCCAAAAGGGGAATTAGTTCCGGGAAAGTTTGGTTGGTTTTGCACGGGCCCCTTTAAAAATCAGAGCGGGGTACACACCCCCAAGGCCCCCAAAGGAAACATGCGGGTTTGGAGGTGGAGAAGGATGGGGGGGGCCCGGTTTGAAGGTTTCAAAAGAAAAGATCTTTAAAGTTTCCCAAACTTTTTGGTAGATTTTGTGTGATTGGGGGGGTTTTTTTGTCCCATGCCTTTCCCTTTTCTTTGACCAAAAACTTTAGGGGCCCACTTGTATGAACCCCGGGGTTTCGGGGGGGCAACCTTTTCGCCAGTTTTCGGGGAAAATCGGGGTGATTTATGTCGGGGCGGGGCGTGCTCAAAATTTGCATTTTAAAGCCCGGGCGTCCGGTTTAGGCGCGTGGGGGGGAAGGGGGGGTTTCGGGAGCGGGTGGCCTAAAAATTGCCGCGGAGGTAGCGCTTTCTTTACATGCGGGGAAAAATTTCCCCTGCCCCTTCCCAGTGTGTGTGGGGCACAGTTGGGGAAAAGGGGGCAGTGGGGGGCCCTTAGGGCGTGCGGGATGCAGGGAAAAAAAGGTTCCCGTTTGGAAAGGGGCTGAAAACAGGGGAGAAATCATTCACATGTCGGTGGGATTTAAAATTTAAAAAAATCCCCTTTTAAAAAGGCGGAAAAAATTCCCAAAAAAGAGCTAAAACCCAAAAAAAAAAAAAATTCCAAAACAAATATTTTCCAAAAATACCCTAATTCAAAAATTTAGGTTTTGGGAAAATTTCCCCGGGAAAAATACAGTAATTAAATTTTCAGAAGTATTTGATGGTCGGCAAAAAAAAGCCAATCAGAATAGGGGGACTTTTAAAACCATTAAAATAGGGGGAAGTTTGGGGACCAACAAAAACCCGGGGGGGAAATTTAAAATTCCTGAAAAAGGGTGATTGGCTGAGGTTTGTGGGGCTTGGCTAGCTGGGCAAAAAATTAGGGGAAAATCCCCATTTTTGGTTATGGAGAATTTTGGGCCCAATAGAATCCACGGGGGGGAAAATTCAAAATCCCAGAAAAAAAAGGACGGGAAAAGAGTGTTTGGTGGCTAGTGAGTGTTGGCTATCCCACCAATCAGAGGCGACCCTACTTCCCCATTATGGTTTGGGGGAAAATGGGGCTCTAAAAATCTGGCTTAGCGCTGCGGCTGAAGTTTAAAAAAAATTTTTTTTTTTAAAGTGTCAAAATTATCAGAAAAGGCAGCCCCTTTTTACAAAAAAAGGGGTTTTTAAAAAACCCGAAAAAAAGGGGTTTTGTCCCCGAAAGGCTCCTGGGGAAAAATTGCAATAGAGAAAAACGCGGGAAATAATTTAATTAAAAATTTTTTAAAAGTTTTTTTCATTGGGGCCATAAACCACCAATAAAATAGGAGGGGCCCTTTTCCCTTTTATTTTCCTATGGAAAAAAATTGACAATCATTTTCCAAAGGGGGGGAAGTTCAAAATAAAATAAAAAGGAGAAAACAAAGTGATTGGTTGAAGGGGGGGGGGGCTCGTCCCCCTTACCCAAAAAAAGAGGCGAGTTTACTTTCTTAGAGTTTTGGGGAAAAAAAATTAGAGCGGCTTGTGATTGGCTAAAAAAAAAAGTGGCCCCGGTTATTTGGCCCAAGGGGGGGAGGGGCGAGCGAGGGTCCCTATGGGTTTTTAAAGGGAAATTAAAAATAAAACTGTAATGGGGAAATCAAATTTTAACACTACAGAATTTTGGCCCCGTGTTTTTTAAAAATTTAAATTTAATAATATGGGGGAAACAAAAAAAAAAAATTAAAAATCAATAAAATCATGTTTATTTCTTTATTTTGTTAGAAGGGGATCAAAAAGTATGGGTGCAACAAAATTTACCATGGGGGAAAAATTTTGTTTTTTTAAAATTTTTGATTTGGGGCCATGTACAGTTTTTTTTCAAGATTGTTAAAAAACCCCATAGGAGCGTCGCCCCTTTTCCCCCATTGGCCCAAAAAAAAGGGGCCCCACTTTTAATTTTCCAATCCCCAGAGCGGGGCGGGGAATTTTTTTTCCCCATAAAACTTAGGGAAAAAGGTTAGCTGCCTTGATTGGCAAAGCTGGAGGGCCCCCGTGTTTCCAAATCAGCTGTTTCTCCCTTTTTTTTTGTATTTTAAACGGCCCCCCTTTAAATATGATTGGAATTTTTTCCTAGGAAAATAAGGGGGCCATTTGTCGCCCCTTTTTCTGATTGGTGGTTTATGCCGCCAATGAGAATACCCTTAAAATTTAAATTTTTACTGTATTTCCGGGCAATTTTTCTATTGAAATTCCCCTATTTTGCCCCGGTTCGGCGAAAAAAGGGTTTTTGGGGTTTTTTAACTGTTTATTTGTAAAGAAGGGTTCGGCCTTTATTGAAATTTTTTTTACATTTAAATTTAAAAAACATTTTTTGATTTTTTTATTTTCAGGGCGAACGGCGCTGGGCGAGATTTCAGGCCCCCATCTCCCCATGGGATTAAGGGGGAGAATTAGTCGCTTTGTTTGGTTGGGAAAGCCAAGCACCGTTTGCTAACCC
This sequence comes from Phyllomedusa bahiana, assembly GCA_025379985.1. Lineage (NCBI taxonomy): Eukaryota > Metazoa > Chordata > Amphibia > Anura > Hylidae > Phyllomedusa > Phyllomedusa bahiana. The sequence continues at coordinate 37,488 of JAODAL010009687.1, read as the reverse complement.
CAATAGCTCTTTTCTGTCTTTTTATTGTATTTAAAATTACCCCGGTGAATTTGTTTGGGTTTCTAAATTTTCCCCAAAAAGATTTAAAAATGGGTCTTTGTCCTATTCTGTTTTGGGCCGAGCTACCCAACCCCCGCAAAGCCCCCCAATCAGCTTTTTTGTCTTTTTACTGTTTTTTGAATTATTTGGTTTGATTGGTAAACCTTCCCTGGTTTTAATGGTTCCGGGTTTTCCCTATTTTGTTGGGGTTTCTGCAACAATGAAAATAGGTTTAAAATTTAAATTACTGTTTTTCCCCGGAATTTAAAATTTACTTTAATTTCTTATATTCCCCTTTTTCTAGATTTTTGGAAAGTGATTTTTTTTTTTTTTTTTTTATTTTTTACTTTTCGTCTTTTTTTACCCCTGTTTTGCCTTTAAAAAGGGGTTTTTTTTCGGAACCCTACCCTGCTGCAGGAGCGGGGGCCGGGTTTTCTGGCGATCTTTTTTTCGTTTCCTGTTTTTCCCGTTCTCGTTCACTTCCCCTCTGCGGGGGGTTTTTAGACCAAAAAAAACCCCGGTCTCCCGGTGGAGTGCCGAGGTGCAGGGCCCCTCGTTTGGGCAAACCGCCATCGTACATCCCTCGGGGGATCCGAGGCCCGCGCCCCGCCCGGGTCCCGCGCCCACCCCGGGGGCCCACTGCCCCCCCCTTCATGCGGGGGCAGCTGACCCCCGCCAACCCTGCTCCCCGCGCCCCGACAGCGGGATTCGGGCTGGGAGGCGCAGTATACGCCAAAAAACAGGCGAAAAGCCCAATCGTACATGTCGCCCTATAAACCAAAAATAGATTTTGGTCAGGTAGAATCCATCACTCTCCACAATGATTCCCTCTGGTCATATTTCATTGAAGGATCTTTCTCCAGGCTCCTCCACTGCTCTACTGCCCTTATCATGAGGACAAGTGAGGTTACGTATATGTTATGAGAGCTGTACAGTAAATCTGTATGGTTAAATCTATCAAATATTGGGAATCCCTCAAATACAACCGCCTATGGCTGGAGGAGGACATCCGTATCTCCAGATACTTGTTCGGAACTCGGTGCCCAGAACTATTGGGCACCCGCGGCGCTTTTACATATTTTCTTGCCCTTTGGGAAGATAATATATTACGGGTCACCTGATGCATTGCTAACCCTAGGGTCTCTGATGTTCAAGACTTTGTGTAGTTTATATTAAAGGGGTGTTCCCACCATTCAGGTAGATCAATGGGAAAAGCCTTCAAAATCGGATGGAGGGGCCCCAAAACTGTCAGCTCAGAATGGAGATATGGTCAGGCTTATGCATGACTCTCCATTCTGTTCTATGGGAGTTCCCAGTACAGGGGAGCGCTGTGTTCTCCATTCTCATCTATGGGAGTTCCCAGTACAGGGGAGCGCTGTGTTCTCCGTTCTGTTTTAATGGAATTTCCCAGTACATGGGAGCACTGTGTTCTCCATTTTCCTCTGTGGGAGTTCCCAATACAGGGGAGAGCTGTGTTCTCTATTCTGTTCTATGGGAGTTCCCAGTACAGGGGAGCACTGTGTTCTCCATTCTGTTCTATGGGAGTTCCCAGTACAGGGGAGCGTTGTGTTCTCCATTCTGTTCTATAGGAGTTCCCGGTACAGGGGAGCGCTGTGTTCTCCATTCTCCTCTGTGGGAGTTCCCAGTACAGGGGAGCGCTGTGCTCTCAATTCTCCTCTATGGGAGTTCCCAGTACAGGGGAATGCTGTATTCTCCATTCTGTTCTATGGGAGTTCCCGGTACAGGGGAGCGCTGTGTTCTCCATTCTGTTCTATGGGAGTCCCCAGTACAGGGGAGCGTTGTGTTCTCCATTCTGTTCTATGGGAGTTCCCGGTACAGGGGAGCGCTGTGTTCTCCATTCTGCTCACTTCCTGTTTGGGGTGGAGTCACACAGTGAGTGCAGGCTGTGCAGTGCTGCAGCGTTTGGCAAGGCTCCTGGTGTCTGTTCAGCGCTCTCCCCTTCTGCAGGGGCAGAGTAGCTGCAGATGAAGGACAAGAAGCCCTTGGGGCCCCCGGTGCAGTCAGCATGGGACCTTGGTAACCACCAACCGACCCGGAGAATGAGTGGAGATCGTGGAGGCTGTGGGAGTGGGGGATCGAGTGGGAGGCAGAGTGATCTGTCTCTTGCTCTCTCCTGTGTTCCTGCTGACCAGATCAAGACCCCAGCATCAGACAAGCCTGCAGGTTATCGCCCTGCAGGCCACAGCAAGGTCTCAAGTGCCAGCGGCGATGTGGAGTGCAGTGGGGTACACAGCAATGTGTGTCCTGCCCGCTCTGCGGGAGCTGCTGGTGAAGCATTGTGCCTATCTGCAGAGCATCGCATCATTTGCAAGGTCAGTGGAGATAAACCAGCTGCTGAATGTCCAGCTACCAGCAGAGAAGCTGACAAAGATGTGAGGAATGCTGGCAGAGGTGAGGAGGTCGGTGCGGGCAGGCAGGCGAGGGGGATGCACGGAGCGGGTCCCTCTGCCTCCGCTTTTGCTGGCTCTGCCGGCCGCGCTGAGCAGGAGAGTGAAGCTCAGGCAGTGAGAGAGATGACATCAGGGGGCTCTGCTGCAGACACACAGCTGGGCAGCAGCCTGCAGAGCAGAGACCATGCCAGGAAGAACAGTGCAAGTGAGAAGGTTATGTGCCCAAACAGTGAGAGTGAAGCAAAATCTGAAGGTGTTGGGAAAAGTGCAGGAGCCCCTTCCAGAGGCAGTAAAGATCAGGCTGCAGAGTATTACCCTGTCCCTAGCACCAGCAAAAGTGATCCTGCAGAGCATCGCACCCAAGGCGGAGCTGCACCCAGAAAGCCGATTGTGGAAAAGGACGCTGGTAAGAAAACCTTTGCCCCCCCCTACAACTCCAGTCCGTTACAGCCAGAGACTAATAGAGAAAATGAAGGGGGGGTCCCAGGGTGTCGGGTCACAAAGTCAGGGAAAGAGCTGCATAACTGACCTCGCATTGGACTATGACCTTGAAGGATGCGGTACGAGGCGGCCTGGGGAAACTGCCAGAGACTTTGGTAACAGAATCACCACATACCTAAAGGAGTATGAGGAGGCAGGAGGGGAGATCCTGTCCCTACAAGAGCGGCTAAAACTGCAAAAAGTGCGAGCGCAGAATTCCACCACTAAGAAGCGGCAGGAGCTCAACAAGGAGAAAAGGGAGGCTGAGGGGGGAGACCAAAGGTCGGGTGGAGAGGAGGAATCGGGTTTCCTGGAGAACGGGGGGACCCGTTTAAGGAAAAATTAATAAACGAGGGGGGAGAGTGATTTAAAGAAAGGGAGGGAAAATTAATGGGGGGACAGAGAGAAAAAGGAGAGGAGGAAGGGGACATGGAGTCTTGTGAACTGTATGGGGAGCTCGCAGATGTCTTCTAAATTTTCCCAAAAAACGGGGCATCGTCCAGGCGCCCCCAGGGGTTCCCAAACCCGGGGGAACCCCCCACGCAGCAGGGGGCGCCCCGGGACACACCCGGGGGAGACCCACCCGATGGTGGGGGACCCTTAGGGTTTGCTTAGAAAAAAGCATCATTGACCTAGAGTCCCCCGTGAACCTTAAACCCTTCCCCTTTTGGGGAAGGGCCCCTTTCCAGAAAAGGGAGAAGCAAAAGGGCAAAGGCTTCAGGGGGTTTAGGGGGACTAAAAGGCTTTTTCTTTGACCCCCTTCCCCGGGGGATCATGATGAGGTGTGGTGCCCAGGCTGCGGCATTGGGGGGCCCCGCTGCTGTAGCCCCGAACCCTTTCCTGTTTAATTCCCTTTGGGGGGAAATTTGGATCTTGGAAACGGGGGAAAATAGGCGGAAAAAAGGCCCCGTCCCAGTGAAACATTCATGGCCCAAATCCCCAGGGTGGGGAAAAAAGGGGGTGAGGGCCCGGGGGCCCAAACAGGTCATCCCGGGGGCCAGCAATGTAGGTTTTTAAGGGCACAAATAAGAAAGGACCCCAAAAAAGGATCCGAGGGAAAAAAATTCGAGCCCCCCCCAGGAAAGGGGAAAGGGGCAGGGTACCCCGGAAAAAAGCCCCGGGGGAGAAAGGAAAAAAAAAGACTGAAAAGGGGAAAGATCTAAAAAATTTTTAAAAGGGCCCGGGTCCGGGAAAAAAAAAAGGGAATAAAATGAGGAGATGAAGGGAAGGGATAATTGGAGGCGGGAAAGGGGGTGTTTGGGAAGGGGGAAAAGAAAAAAGGGAAAAAAAATTGGAATAAAATGAAGGGGGGGGAAATGAAGGAGTAAAGGGGAGGAGCAAGGGGAGAGGAGATGACATGAAAATGGAAAAGGGGGGAGTGAATATGATACAAAAAAAATTTGGGAAAAATGAATTTTTTGGAAATGGATAAAGATTTAATGTAGAAAATGTACAAAAAGTAATGCGGTAATGGAAAATTTTGGGTAAATTTATGGGGGGGGGCTGGCCCGCCTCCCCCCCGGCTGCATCTGCTAAAAGGGCCCCGAACATGAAGTTGCCCCCAAAAATACATGGCCAACCTGGGGTTGCACCAAAAGGGCGGGTGGGGGGGAGGGGAGGAGTACGAAGTGTGGCGGGGCCGGGGGGGAGGTTTTTCCCCTGCCCACCCCCCAAAACCCCCCCCACCAAAAACCCCCCCCCCCCCCCCAGGGGGGGGGGGGGGTTTTAACCCCCCCCAAAAGGGGGGGGGGGGGGGGGGGGGGGGGGGAAATTTAATTGGGGGGGTCCTGTTGGGGGGTTTGTTAAAAACAGATTCACCCTTTTGGGTCCCTGATATTTGATGGGCAGCTTTGTGGGGGCGAGGGCCTTGAGTTTTTTTGGTCCCATTACGAGGCAAGACCCAAGGGTTTGCCTGAAATGGCCGGGGTTTTGTGTTCAGGCAATTTCCCCTCAAAAAAAATGTAAGAGAGTGGGGCCGTTTGGGCAAGTTTAAAGAGTCACTCTCTTTTGTTTAAAATAATGACCTGGCTGGGGGCCCCTTTCGGAGAGGTCTGAATTTCCCAACTAAGAAAAGGATTTATTGGGATTCTGGGCGGGGGGCCCGGACCCTTCTTGGGTTTTAAAAAAAGGGGGCTCAGGTTAAAAACCCCTCACCCATATCCCATTCCCCCCACCTTTTTTGGGAAAAGACAGAATTCTGGTCTTTTACCAGGGGGAGCCGAAAGTCCCGTCACAGTTTGGCACCCCACCCCAAATTGAGGGCCCAAAATTTTGGGGGCGAAATGTGCCTTGTGGGGGGTATTGGTCACCTAAAACCCCCATCCTGTGATAAGATTCGGTTTTTAACCTGTGGTTTTGGTTAGGGGGACCCCTTCAGTCGAGTCCACCCCTCTGTTTCCAATGCGGTTTTCCTTTGAAGGATGGGTGAAGGGAAAAGGGCGGAAGACCCCGGGGAGGGGGAACCCGCACGGGAATAAGGGGCTGGGGGTCAGTGCGAGTAAAAGAAAGTCCCGGCCCGCCCCAGAAAGGCGAAATGAGGCTCGGGAGAAAGGGGGGGAAGGAAACCTCAGGTTTCCCTGCTGGGGGGACCCGAAACCTTTGGGTTTCCTTTAAGTGGTTACCCCAAACTGGGAAATAGCAGAAACTTGGGGAAAATGACTTGGAGGAAAAAGACCAGAAGGAAAAGAAAGAGGGGGGGAGGATGCCCCAAACCCCCGCCCCTTTTCCACTCGGATAGTTTTGGGGGGGATGAGGCTGGGGCATTTCCCCCAAAACGGGGTTTCAAAAGGGGGGGGAAAAAACAAAGGGGCTGATTTCCCCCGTTTCAAATTTGAGTGGGGGGCCCTTCAATTCCCCCACCTTAGGCCAAAATGCCGGACAAAGGGGAAAACCCGGGGGGGCCCCCCCTCTGGGTTGACCTTCAAAAAAGTAAAAAAGCCCTAGTTGACCTCCCCCAAACGGGGGACGAGAAAGATAGATTTGAATTTCAGAGGGGGGGAGAGGGGCCTTCAGGAAGTTTGGGGTTCCCCCCCCTTTTGGGGAAACCCCAGAATTTTCACCAAAAAAGGGGGTTTAAAAAAACCGGGAGGAGGGAAAAACCTGGGGGCCCGAGGGGTTTTCGAGATAATAAAGAAAAGGGAGGGCAAAAGGGAGGTCCCCAGGTTGGGAAAAATAGTAAAGTTTAAATTTTGGATGTTTTGTTTGTTTTTAAAAAAACTCAAGCCAGTGTCCTGAAGATGAAAGGGGGGATTGAGGAGAAGCAGAGGGGAGCCCCCGGGAAGAAAAAACAGTCGAGCTCCCATCACCAATTTTATGGCGGCACTCTCCCCCTTTACGGAACAAGCTTTTAAAGTTGCCCCGCCTTAAGTCAGAAATTTGGGTTTGATTTACGGCGTTCGATTTTCTCAAACCCCGTTTTAAAAATGACTTTTTTTTTCTGCAAGAGACAAAGGGTCACAGACCTGCCACTAATAAAGGGAAGGGGCCCGGAGGGGAAATGGGGGCAGGGCCCTTCCCAAAATTTGGGCCCTTTCAGCCCCGACCATATGCCGGGGTGGCGGTCCCTTTTTTCCCGCAGAGGAGAAAAACAGACGGGTTATCGAGTGGGGGGTTTTTGATCCCAGATGTTCTCATTTAGGGGGGCGGGAAATTCAGACTTATTAATATTTTGGTCCAAAAAAGCCCATGGGAGAGGGAAAAGGTCTCTTCATGAGGATTTTAAACCTTTTCCCTTTTTTCGAGCCGAAAAGGTTTATCTTCGGGAAAGGGGCTTCAATTTCCGTAAAAAGAGGTCCCCCAAATGGGGAGGTTCCGGAGGTGTTTGGTTATGAGGGCCGCGTTGGGGAGAAAAGGGTTTGCGAAGCTGTCTGGAGGTGTCCCCCTTTAGGCCCCCACCCCGACCCCAAGGGGGGTTTTACGTTCCCTTTAAAGGGGAGTATTTGGTTTGGGGCTAGAATAGATAGTTTTTTTAAAGGAGGGGGCTATCTCGGGACCTTTTGTCGGGGAAAAGGGGGGGAATTTTCCCCATCACGTATGAAATTTTTTTTTCTTTGAATGCTGCGAGACCTCTCGCATTGGGAGAGGGTTTTTGGAACTGGGAAATTTGTTTGCTCCTGGAAGGGAAAAGGAAATAAAACAATAGTTTTAAGGGACTTTTTTCAGAGTCAGGTACCTTTACTAAAGGGCCCCATGCGCAAAGTCGGGGTTTGGGGGGGAAAATATTTAAAAAAAGAGCCCCGGGGTTCTTCCGCCCGACTTCGAGCCTTAGGGGTCGAAAAAGGGAACCCCCCCTTTTTTATTTAGAGTCTTAAAGGGGGGAAAATCGAGCAGTTGGGCTCGACTGGAAGAAAACCCCGAGGGTCTCCAGGGGGGAAAAACCCTTTCTAAAGAGAGTCAGTACGGGGAAAGGGACGCATCCTTTTGGTTTTTTTTAAAGGGATTTTGGGAAATACCGCTCTAAACCCAATTTCCCCACAAAACTTGGGGGTTGTCAATTTATTGTAAAATGGTAACTGGCCCAAAGGAAGTTTTAGGGAAACTTGAAAAGGTTTCCCGTTTAGAGAAAACCCGGAGATTGGTTTTCCTTTAAATCGCATCTTTTGGGTTTGGGGGGGGAAAATTGATCGGGACAGGGGGCACGGTTTCCTGGTGAAGCCGTTCCGGGAACCAGGGGGGTAAACCTATCTTTGATATTTTACAGGGGGTAGAAACAGAGAAGAGGAAGTTTAAAGGGGGGGATTGAGAGCTTTGCCCTCGGAAGACCCCGGGGGGCTGATGTTTTTTTAAATTTTGGGGTTTTATAAGGGCCTTTTTAAGGGCAACCCCTTTGGGCCCCCCCTTGACTGGGGGTTTTTAAAAGAGTGTCTCTCCGCAGGCCCCCCCCCCCCTCCCCGCCAAAATCATTGAGGAGGGGCCCGCTCTGGGTTTAAACCTTTTCAAAGGGGAAAGATCCGTCCCACATTGGAATTGGCGTCCCCCTAGCGCTGCTCAATGTGGACCCGGGGGAAAATCCTGGCAAAAAATGCTTTTCAAAAGGCTGAAAAAAAATCTGCCTCACAGCTCCTTTCGTTGGTCAAACACTGCTTTTGTTCCGGTTTTTTAGGGGGCCCCTAATGCAGCCCTTGGTTTTCAGGGAGGCCCCTTGGGGGCGGGGCAGGGGAGGTCACTGGAAGGGGGGTTTAACCGGGTGTCCTTGGATCAAAGGGCCCAAAGGGATTTTTATGGGTTTTTACCTGAGTACCCCTTTGGGCCATCTTCTAGAACGGGCCCGCCAGGGAGGTTTGTTGACTGGTTTCGAATTTTTTTACAAAGAGGGTGAAAAGCTTTCCACTTGTGAATGGGTGGTTTTGGGGGCCTTTTTGAGGTGGTGCGGGGGTGGTCAGGGGGTGTCCGCTACGCCCCCCTTTTTTAATTTTTTCGCGATCGACCCTTTTTTAAGGAAAGGGTTTTTTTTGTGGGCCCCTTGGCAAGGGGGGGAGGGTGGGCCGGGGCCTCTGCGCCCTCCCTTGGGGGGTTGTGGCTTACGCGGATGATGTCACCGTCTTTGTCTCTTCCTCGGAGGAGGCGGGGGGGGTGATTTCCCGAAGGGGAGTGCTATTCGGAAGCTTTTCCCGGGGCCCAAAATCAACCAGGACAATTTCAAAAATCTTTGGTTGGGAAAAAAAAAGGGAGAAACCCTTTTCCCTTTTGTCCCTTTCCCGACCCCCTCCCGCGCCCCAGGAAACAATTAAAAACTTTGGGGATTAAAATTTGGGCCCGGGGGGATTACCCAATGGAAAAAAATGGGAGGACAGGCTGAATAATGCCCCCTCAGAAGGTGGGGCCGGGGGAAGGGTTGGTCCCCTTTTACCCCGAGAGAGAGGGTTGGCCCGATCCCAAAACCCTTTCCCGATCCCTTTTTTCATCTATCTTGGCAGGGTGGGGCCTTTTTCCCCGGGCCCCTTTTGGGCCCGTGGGTCTACAGCCCGTTTTTCCAGATGTTATGGGGGAAAAGGCTGAACCTAATCAGGGGGAGAGGTGGGCTTTCCGCCCCGAGGAAAACTAGGGGGGGGATTTTTTGGTTAACCCCTAGTGTTCCTAACAAACCCCCTTTTTTTTTTGAAATTTTAGCGTGCTTTTGGAATGCCCGGGCCCTTTCCCCTGTGGGGAGTCCCCTTGTCAGGAAAGGTTTCAGCCTACCTTTTTAGGAATGGGAGTTAGGAGGCAAGTGAAGGTTTTTCCCCAAAACCAAGTGGGTATTTCCCGGCTTATGTTTCCCCTGACCTTTCAGGGTCATTTCCGTCGATGGGGTCCCGGGGAAAGGGGGAAATAAAAAACTCTCCCAGGAAACTCCCCGGATTGGGGAAGGGGATTTTTCGACCCCATTTTTTTAAGCCCCCTTTTTCCCTCCCAAAGGGTTGCCCAGGTCGGGATCTGAGGGTAGGGTTGCGGTTTTTTTTTAAAATCAGTAAGGATCCCCCTTTAAGGTTTGGGACTTGACCTTTGGGGTTGTTTCCATGGAAGGTATTTTGTAAGGGGCAATGTGAAAAATTCAGGCCCCCCCGATGATAGGGGATGTCCCCCCGGGGGCAAAAGCAATTTGGAGCTTTGGGGCATTTTCCCGCTTCCCCCCCCTTGTCCTTCAATAAAGAGGTTTTACAAAGGGTGGGAGCTTCCCTAGGCTGGCCAAGGCGGAAAGGGCCCCTCTTTTTGCTGAGGGGCCTAAGGGGCGTTCAAAGACCCGGGAAAGGAAGGACCTGTGCCCCTTTATTTGTAGGGTTTTGAAATGGTTAGGTATCACACTTGGGCGCCCGGGGGGTTTAGTTGCAGGACAGAAAAACCCCTTCCCGTGGGTGAGGTTAGTAGGGACATTCTGGAAACGGGGAAACCCGGGGAAGGTGGTCGGTGGAGTTTGAGAGGTTGGGGCTTCCAAGCTTTGCAGGGGTCTGGGCCCTTTTATGTTTCCCCCACCTTTTTATCTTCACTTTCCTGGTGATGGGTAATGCTTTTAAGAACTAGCTTTTTTTTTGGTTTTGCTTTATAGGAAAGACGGTGAAAAGGGTTACCGCACTGAAAAATTAGTCTGCTTGGGGGAAAGGGGTTTTGTTTTTGAATTTTTTTCTGTGTATTATGTATATATGTGTGGCCAAAAGTTTTTAGTGTATAATTTTATATATTAAAAAAAAAAAAAAAAGGGGGGGGGATAGGTTGGGGGGGGGAAGGGGGGCTTGGTGGGGAAGGGTTGGCCACTTTAAAGGGTACTAGGGGAAGGGAAAAAGAAAAACAGGACTTGGTTGGGGGGTGGTATGTGGGTATCGGGATTTTGGCAATTTGGGATTGTGGGTTTTTTTGGTTTACATCCTTTTGGGGGGTTATCTACTTGTTGTACTTATTTTTTCTGAGAGGAAAAAAAAAAAAAAAAGGATATGGTTGGAACTCGTTTTATATATTGTTAAAAATGTAGATAGTAAAAACGTGGATTGTAAATTTTGTTTATTTTGTAAATAAATTAAAAATCTGTGTGGGCGGGGGCCAGCAGAGTTTTTCTAGTATTTGAGAAGGGGAAAAGATGGGGGAGGGAAAAAAAAAAAAAAAAATAAAAAATTATATATTGTTTGCGGGGAAGGTGCTTTTAAGTTGGGGTGATTGGGTTTTTTATGAGGTTACTGGGCCAGCCGGGTTTCCCTTTTTTCCAAAAAACCCCTTGTAAAGTTGGGTTTTGTATTTAGTTTGTATTTGGCAAAAGCCCCTTTTTTAAATTTTCCCTCTTTTTTTTAATTTTAAAAAAAAGGGGTTCCATTCCGTTCTAAGGGGTTCCCCCACAGGGGGGGCGCTGTGTTCCCCATTTTTTCTATGGGATTTTCCCGTACGGGGAGGGGTGTGTTTTTCCTTTTTCCTCTATGGGAGTTCCCCGGTACAGGGGGGCCCATGTTTTTCCATTCTGTTCCCATGGGAGTTCCAGTACAGGGGAAACACTGTTTTTTCTCCATTTTGTTCTATGGCAGTTCCCGGGACAGGTGGGCGCGTGTTCTTTCCCTTCTGTCTATGTGAAATTCCCAAATACAGGGGAGCCCCTGTGTTCTCCCCTTTTTGTTCTAAGGGAGTTCCCCGGACAGGGGGGAGCGCTGGTTCTCCATTTTTGTTCTGTGGGGGTTCCCAGTTTCAAGAGAGCGCTGTGTTTTTCCCTTCCCGTTCTATGGGGGTTCCCCGGGGAAAGAGAGCCCCTGTTTTTTCCATCTGTTCTATGGGAGTTTTTCCCCGGGACAGGGGGGGCGCTGTGTTCCCATTAAGTTTTTAAGGGGAGTTCCCCGGGACAGGGGGGGCACTTTGTTCTCCATTCTTTCTATGAGTTCCCCTACAGGGGGGCACTGTGTTCTCCCCTTCTGTTCTATGGGAGTTTCCCCTAAAAGGGGAAGGGTGTTCTTTCCCTTCTGTTTTATGGGAGTTCCCAGTAAGGGGGGGGCGCTGTGTTCTCCAAATTTTGTTTTATGGGAGTTCCCAGTACAAGGGGGGCGCTGTGTTCTCCCCTTTCTGTTCTATGGGGGTTCCCAATACAAGGGAGCGCTGTTTTTCTCCCTTCCCGTTTTTATGGGAGTTCCCAGTACAAGGGAGCATTGTGTTCTCCATTCTGTTCTATGGGAGTTCCCAGTACAAGGGATCGCTGTGTTCTCCATTCTGTTCTATGGCAGTTCCCAGTACAAGGGAGCGCTGTGTTCTCCATTCTGTTCTATGGGAGTTCTTTGTACATGGGAGCGCTGTGTTCGTCCATAATCGGAACTCCCATAGAGCCGAATGGAGAGTCACACATGACCAGTTCTCCATTCTGAGCCGACTTTCTCAGGGGCCCATTTCCAAGATAGTTGGGGGTCCTGCACCCATCAGGCTTTGATGGTAAAGTCTATGGATCTACCAGCTCAATATTTCATATATATTGAAATCACTGATAAGATGATAACGTTCACAAATAAAAGGGTTGTGGGGGTTCTAGATAAGGAGAGTTGTAGCATAGACTATAGATTATTAAGGGATCCCAACATGGATGATAAAGTGAGATATGACCCTACTGTGAGCGCCGGAAAAATGAAAAGCTTGAGGGAAAATAATTGGTCTCATCTACAAAGTGCCCCCGGCATTGGGAGCTTCTCTAAAGTGCCCCCGGCATTTGGAGCTTCTCTAAAGTGCCCCCGGGATTGGTCTCTTCTCTAAAGTGCCCCCAGCATTGGTCTCTTCTCTAAAGTGCCCCCGGCATTGGGACCTTCTCTAAAGTGCCCCCGGGATTGGGAGCTTCTCTAAACCTGAGGTTGTACTGGGCTCCTGACCTGAAAGATTACAAAGAGCTAAAGAAGAGAATGGGAACAACTTGGGGCCACGAGGTTTTATCAATTGTTTAATGCATAAGGCCTGGACCACACTTGTGGCAAAGGTTTAGAACCAGTAAAACAATAGACCCAATGGCTGGAACCTGATGGACACATTATTATTATAGTCAATGGGGCAGATGGTGTTCAGCGTGAAATGGATCTGGTTCCACATCTGCAACAGAACGTCCGGCACAGATGTGAACCCGGCCTAAAGCCTGCAAAAAAGTAGGAAGTGAAACCCAAAACAAGCCCTGGAGGAAGGGGGTCAACGATGGCCAATGAAGTGTTTACAAGACAAGGTTATGGCGTCCTGTCCTCGGCCAAAGTGTAGGCTCTTTTATATTTGGCTTATTTCTACATTTCCTCCTGTGTCCTGGAGCTTCTTCGTTCCCCGTGGTGCTAATCTTGTGCTGCGCACTCCGTGTTGTGTATTTTGTTAGTCGGAAGGCGTCATGTGACCAATTCATTGAGAAATTTACAATGTCCTTTTCCTCTGCACTTTGTGGTCCTATACCTATGTGACGCATTCTATGCCACACGTCCTATTGGGCAAATAACGTCATGTGACCGACCCATTGCCAACGTCATGTGACCGACCCATTGCCAACGTCCTGTTGTCACTGCCCGTGCCTGGTCATTGCTCGGGCCGGACTGCAGGAGTTCCTCCACTCAGTATGAGGGGGACGGGTGCTTTCTTCTCGGATCTGGATTGGTGGTTCATGGTTTTGTGCTTCAGAGTAATGAAGTGAAGAACATTTCATTGCTTTTGCGCTTGTCGCCGCTCCAACCCTGCGATCCGGTCATTGGCGATGAGATAACAATATATGATGGTTATAGATGATATGTGATTGGGTGAGATAGAAGACACCATCGATTTATATGCACTGGGTCAACGTGTTTCCCATGAACCCAGTGATGCAGGTTTTAATGGTTTTATATATATATACTACTTTATTGTTTAAAATAAGGGACTGACATGTCGTAGATAAAGGCTATAGAAATAAGAAAGGGAAACCGGACAGGGATTTCCAGGGATATCCTGTGTGGAGTTTGGGCATAGCCAGACTTTGGCCCCCCCACATGCAGTTTGTGTAGTGCTTTGATGTCCCACATGAACATTGGGCATTGTCGGCCTATGGAAACCCATGTGGAGTTGAGGCATAGCCAGACTATGGCGTCACACATGGAGTTTACACATAGCTGGTCTTTGATGTCCCATGTGGAGTTTGGGCATAGCCGGTGGCGTCCCACGAAGACGTTGTCTGCACAGCAAGGATCTGGGTGGCTGCATCTCTCGGATACTGTGTCACCAATAGGATTAATGAGGTTCCAGTTTGGTGCTTTATTTTTGGAATCATTCATTTTCGGTCCCTCTTTGTCTTCTCTTTCACAGTCACGTCCTGAATTTCCCACAGCTTCAGCTGAGCTTGGAGCTTCTCTCCTTTGATTTATGTGTTTTCCTCTTCTTGTTCTCATCATACGGTGTCGATTTAATTTGGACAAATGTCTTTGAGTTTTTCGACAAAATTTACTTTTTTATTTTCTCCCTAATCTTTTGTTCATTGCGCTCTTTTATCTACACACATCCAGGGTTGTTAATGCCGATTGGCGGACGCTCATCACACACCTTCCAGAAGGTTCTATATGTAAACTCCATCACTTTACACGGTTCCACTTCTGTTGCGCCATTCACAGTTTGTCTGCGCCATTGTTTTCAGCTCTATGTCGCCCTCACATACTACAGCAATGGATCACACTGCACTTGCATACTACCTGCATCGTGTTGGGCTTTTGTTGTTCTTTTGCACACAATATAACACACGTCAGCTTAGGAAGTTAAATGGATGCACTGATCAGGCTTCAGGTTACCTTCTGAGCATGCTCACTGTGACCGTCCTCATTGGATACAATGTTGCTGCATGTTTCCTCTATGGGGATGTCTAGTGTTGGGTGTACTGATGAGGGCTTCATGTTACCTTCTGAGCATGCTCACTGTGACCATTTTCATTGGATACAATGTTGCTGCATGTTTCCTCTATGGGGATGTCTACTGTTGGGTGTACTGATGGCAGCTTCATGTTATCTTCTGAGCATGCTCACTGTGACCGTTCTCATTGGATACAATGTTGCTGCATGTTTTCTCTATGGGGATGTCTAGTGTTAGGTGTACTGATGAGGGCTTCATGTTCTCTTCTGAGCATGCTCACTGTGACTGTTCTCATTGGATACAATGTTGCTGCATGTTTCCTCTCTGGGGATGTCTACTGTTGGGTGTACTGATCAGGGCTTCAGGTTCTCTTCTGAGCATGCTCACTGTGACCATTCTCATTGGATACAATGTTGCTGCATGTTTCCTCTACAGGGATGTCTGGTGTTGGGTGTACTGATGAGGGCTTCATGTTACCTTCTGAGCATGCTCACTGTGACCATTTTCATTGGATACAATGTTGCTGCATGTTTCCTCTATGGGGATGTCTACTGTTGGGTGTACTGATGGCGGCTTCATGTTATCTTCTGAGCATGCTCACTGTGACCGTTCTCATTGGATACAATGTTGCTGCATGTTTTCTCTATGGGGATGTCTAGTGTTGGGTGTACTGATGAGGGCTTCATGTTCTCTTCTGAGCATGCTCACTGTGACTGTTCTCATTGGATACAGTGTTGCTGCATGTTTCCTCTACGGGGATGTCTGGTGTTGGGCAGGGCTGTGGAGTCGGAGTCGTGGAGTCGGAGCCTATTTTGCAGGAGTCGGAGTCATCATAAAATGGAGCGACTCCGACTCCCAAAATATATAATAAGTTGGTCCAGTTAGTTCGATGCAAAGAGCAAGAGGAGTTGGGTCCGGCCGGTGCTCCTACTCCCATATCTTCATCCTCATCACATGAGGAGTGTAATTGATGACATGGAGCAGGCAAAGCGCTGCCCCAGGGGAAAAGATTCTGCTCCCAGGGCAAACAGATTTCAGCAAAATGTTTCACCTGCTTTCAAAGAAGTAGAAGCGTTCAACCATTCATCAGTCCTGACTGTGGCTGAGGCAATTCCTTTATACCCTGACATTGTTAGAGATGTTCCCCCTGTGGTCACTGCTTTCCCCCAACCCAAGTTAGTGTAGAGAGGCCGTTCTCTAGCCTGGAAATAATGAGATCAGATGTGAGGTCATGTATGCAGGATCTGATGGAGGCAATACTATTCCTCAGAACAAATTCAGAGACTCCACAAAGGTTCCTGCAGTGTTTTGCATATTTACAATTTTTTGTGTTCTAAAGTCATATCCAATAAATATATTTTACACCGACAAGCAAAAGGGTAACAATGTTCTGACCTTGTGACTTTCAGGCTCCATATCTCTCCATCCACTACAGCTTTGTACATGAGGCTACTGTGATTTTATATACAGTCATCTTACCGATCTTATACATAAATGTGACTTGCAAGTATTTAGCATCTGCTTAGTTCTGCAGATTCTTTCCTGTAACTGCATTGTTACTGTTTTGCTCTTAGTATTAGTATTTGGGAAATCCACCTTGGTTTTCAATACTGCCTGAATCCTTCTGGGCTCTGGATCAGATTCAAGCACATCTTGACCAAAATCTGATCCCAGGTCTCTTCTACACATTCCCAATGTTGGTGCAGACTGGACTTGGATACAAATACAGCTTTTTCTTCAACTCTACTCACAAGTGTTCAAAAGATCAAAACATTGTTACCCTTTTGCTTGTCAGTGTCTGTTCTACCTAAATAGCTTGATTATTGTATCATAAGGTGATATACAGCCTGATGTTACCATTATACTACAGGAAAGTTATCACTTAAACATGCGTCGAGTATGCGGGAGTCAGGAGTCGGGGCTTTGGCTTGCCGACTCCACAGCCCTGGTGTTGGTTGCACTGATCAGGGCTTCATGTTCTCTTCTGAGCATGCTCACTGTGACTGTTCTCATTGGATACAATGTTGCTGTATGTTTCCTGTATGGGGATGTCTACTGTTGGGTGTACTGATCAGGGCGTCAGGTTCTCTTCTGAGCATGCTCACTGTGACCATTCTCATTGGATACAATGTTGCTGCATGTTTCCTCTATGGGGATGTCTACTGTTGGGTGTACTGATGAGGGCTTCATGTTACCTTCTGAGCATGCTCACTGTGACTGTTCTCATTGGATACAATGTTGCTGCATGTTTCCTCTATGGGGATGTCTAGTGTTGGGTGTACTGATCAGGGCGTCAGGTTCTCTTCTGAGCATGCTCACTGTGACCGTTCTCATTGGATACAATGTTGCTGCATGTTTATGGGGATGTCTAGTGTTGGGTGTACTGATGAGGGCTTCATGTTACCTTCTGAGCATGCTCACTGTGACTGTTCTCATTGGATACAATGTTGCTGCATGTTTCCTCTATGGGGATGTCTAGTGTTGGGTGTACTGATGAGGGCTTCATGTTACCTTCTGAGCATGCTCACTGTGACTGTTCTCATTGGATACAATGTTGCTGCATGTTTCCTCTATGGGGATGTCTAGTGTTGGGTGTACTGATCAGGGCGTCAGGTTCTCTTCTGAGCATGCTCACTGTGACCGTTCTCATGGGATACTATGTTGCTGCATGTTTATGGGGATGTCTAGTGTGGGGTGTACGGATGAGGGCTTCATGTTACCTTCTGAGCATGCTCACTGTGACTGTTCTCATTGGATACAATGTTGCTGCTTGTTTATGGGGATGTCTAGGGTTGGGTGTACTGATGAGGGCTTCATGTTACCTTCTGAGCCTGCTCACTGTGACCATTCTCATTGGATACAATGTTGCTGCATGTTTATGGGGATGTCTACTGTTGGGTGTACTGATCAGGGCTTCAGGTTCTCTTCTGAGCATGCTCACTGTGACCGTTTTCATTGGATACAATGTTGCTGTATGATTCCTCTATGGGGATGTCTAGTGTTGGGTGTACTGATGAGGGCTTCATGTTATCTTCTGAGCATGCTCACTGTGACCGTTCTCATTGGATACAATGTTGCTGAATGATTCCTCTATGGGGATGTCTAGTGTTGGGTGTTATGGATGAGGGCTTCATGTTATCTTCTGAGCATGCTCACTGTGACCGTTCTCATTGGATACAATGTTGCTGTATGATTCCTCTATGGGGATGTCTAGTGTTGGGTGTACTGATGAGGGCTTCATGTTCTCTTCTGAGCATGCTCACTGTGACTGTTCTCATTGGATACAATGTTGCTGCATGTTTCCTCTATGGGGATGTCTAGTGTTGGGTGTACTGATCAGGGCTTCATGTTCTCTTCTGAGCATGCTCACTGTGACTGTTCTCATTGGATACAATGTTGCTGCATGTTTCCTCTATGGGGATGTCTAGTGTTGGGTGTACTGATTGGGCTTCATTATCTTCTTCTCCAGTGACCACGCTTGCATCCGGCAGGGGTTTGTTCTGTACTTTCCGTGATGTTAATAAATTCGTCAGAGATTTTGCCATCGAAAACTTTTTTTTTTGATGTGACTGAAGATTCATTAAACTTTTGCCCTGAACCTAAATCTGCTGATGCCGGAGGTTCCAGTGACTTCCCCCGCGCACCTTCCGGCCACCAACCTCACAGTCCGACTCCTTTACATCCTCTGAGGATATTTCTGACACCAGTGGTCGCGTTTCTGTTCCTACTTGTTACCAGAGTTACCTATATAAATGGGCAATATAGCAAAATGGATAGAAAGCTGGTGCTCCCCAAAATACTGACTATTTCAATTCCGAGAGGCAATTCCTCAAATGTCCAAATGTTGCCCATGGAGGAAACCATCAGACATGGGTATAATCAATGTAACGACCTAAAACTGCCATGAAAAGTGTGGATAATCCCAACCCAGTGTGAAGGGTCTGAGGTCTGTGCGCAGCAGATAATGTAAAGAGTCATACAAAGAAGGGTCAAGTATCATGAGTGATCTATGAGCAGATGGTTACAGAATGTGATATCACAGAAAGTGGACGGATGAGGCACGAAATGAAAAAATGAAGAATAATCATCACAACTGAAATATCAAAGCCTAAAAGACGCAACCGCAGCAACAGCCCCTCTCCCGAAAAGCCAGAATAATGACGAATCCACATTACAAAAGCTACAAAATATAAAACAAAAGGAGATGTATATACAAGTCATGTGACGCATTGGAAAACACCAGAAGAGCCTTCCAAGCAAATATGAAAATTCAGAATTGGGAATAACAGACGAGTGTCTTTGTGTTATAGGAGGGGAAAACAAATTACATTTTGTATTGTTTTGTTGCATATAATGTTGTACTGTGTTTGCCATAGAAAGTAGTGGAAGAGTGAAGAAATCAGGCGATACCTTCCAGAAGTGGCTGGGTATATTTGACGGTCGCTTTCCAGAGTCCTCGCTCTCTTCATCAGACCTGATGATATACAAGAAACAGAAAAAACACAGAGAGGTCCATCAAAGATCTTAAAATCTTTAAAAATAACAAAATGCAATATTAGTAAATAACTGCTCTACTTATTGCAGTGTGTTATTTTTAAAGATTTGAAGGTCCTCATGCATAGTCGGCTGTGAGTTGTTGTCGTATCGGTATTTTTGCATTTGTGCAATCTCCCCATATATATACTGGGGCTTTTCTGCCTACTGTGTGAACAGGTATGAATTTCATGTGCAGTTTGGTTGTTCCCCTAGTGGACAGGTGTGTGAGCTACTTCACAGCAATCAGCTGCACCTGTTTATCTTTCCCAAGTAGCATAGGGGCCAGTGTTGCCTCTTTACTGAGTTCAGTTTCAGTCCAGCCTCTGATCTGTGAGTATGGCCTTGTTTCTGTGTTTCTTGAGTAACTAATGTCCCATTTTTATTGTTTTTTCCAGAATTTTAACCAACCTGAACATGCAACATAAGTTAGATGGATGTAAATAGGTGGTAAATGTACTGCCCGGACGTCAGGCTGGAGTTAAAATAACCAGGTCAGTGGCCCAGACATATAGAAGTGTGTGCCAAAATATCAGCGCCCCAATATGTAGTCCTAATCAGAGCAGCTCGCTGGAAATGGGGGCTTCCCTCATTTTACAATGCAGGAGACAAGAGTCTATTGAAGCTGAGGGGAATGTAAATATCTCAGGGGTCCCAGATGCTCCTCTATACTACACGACTGTATGAGCGGCTTCTCTCCTCCTCTCTATACTACACGACTGTATGAGCGGCTTCTCTCCTCTCCTCTCTATACTACACGACTGTATGAGCGGCTTCTCTCCTCCTCTCTATACTACACGACTGTATGAGCGGCTTCTCTCCTCCTCTCTATACTACACTGAAGGGGCTCCCTCCATTTAATACAACGACTGTATAGGGGCTTCTCCCTCCTCTCTATACTACACGACTGTATGAGCGGCTTCTCCCCCCTCCCCTCAAACTAAACACTGTAGAGGGGCTTCTCCCCTCCTCTCTATACTACACGACTGTATGAGCGGCTTCTCTCCTCTCTATACTACACGACTGTATGACGCTTCCCCCTCTCCTCTCATACTACACGACGTAGAGGGGCTTCTCTCCCCCTCAAAAACACACTGTAGACGCTTCTCTCCCCCTCTCTATACACAACACTATTGAGCGGCTTCTCACCCCTCCTCTCCATACACCACGACTGATGAGGGGTTTTCTCTCCTCCTCTCTAACTACACCGTATGAGGGGCTTCTCCCTCCTCTCTATATACACACTGTAGAGGGGTTTCTCTCCTCCTCCTATCAAAACGATGATGACGGCTTCTCTCCTCCTCTCTATACACCGACTGTATGAGGGGTTTCTCTCCTCTCTAACACACGATGATGAGCCTCCCCTCCTATACTATACACGTAGGAGCTCTTCTCTCCTCTCTAACACACGACGGAAGAGCGGCTTCCCCCTCCTCCTCTCTATACTAACGACTTATGAGGGGCTTCCTCCCCCCTTTTTTATACAAAAAACGATGTAGACGGCTTCTCCCCTCTCCTCCTATACAACACGACTGTATAGGGGCTTCTCCCTCCGCTAACTACACACTGTATGAGGGGCTCTTCCCCCTCCTATACACACACTGTTGAGCGGCTTTTCTCCCCTCTCTATACTACACGATTGTAGAGCGGCTTTTTCCCTCCTCTCTATACTACACGACTGTAGAGGGCTTCTCTCCTCCTCTCTTCTCCACGACTGTATGACGGTTTCCCTTTTCCCTCTCCTCTCTATACTACCCCCACTGTATGGCGGTTTCTCTCCTCCATCTACACGACGTTTGAGGGGCTCCTCCCTCTACCTCTAAAAACACGACTGTATGAGCGCCTCCTCTCCCCTCCTCTCTATACTACACGACTTTTTTGAGCGGTTTCTCCCCTCTCTATACTCCCACTGAGAGCGGCTTCTCTCCTCTCATACTACACGACTGTAAGGGGCCCCTCCCCTCCTCTCTATACTACACACTGTATGTGGGGCTTCCCCCTCCTCTCTATACTACACACTGTATGAGGGGGCCCTTTCCCCCTCCTCTCTAACTACAGACTGTATGAGGGGCTTCCTCCTCCCTTTTAAAAACACCCTGTATGACGGCTTCTCTCCTCTCATACACAAGACGATAGCGGGCTTCTCCCTCCCTTTAACTACCCGCTGTTGACGGCCCCTCTCCTCCCCTATACTACAACTGTTAGGGGCTTCTCTCCTCTCCCCTCTCTATACTACACACTGATGAGGGGCTTCTCCCTCTCCTCTCTATACACACAAAGTATGAGGGGCTTCTCTCCTCCTCCAACTACACGACTGTATGATCGGCTTCTCTCCTCCTTATAACACCGACTGTTTTAGCGGTTTCTTCCTCCTCCTATACTACACGCGATACGCTTCTCCCTCCATACTACCGACTGTAGAGGCTTCACTCCCCCCCCCTCTCAAACTACACACGTTGAGCGGCTTCCTCCTCCCTTTATACTAAACACTAGAGGGGTTTTCCCCCCTCCTCCCTATATACACCAGTAGAGGGGTTTTCTCTCCCCTCTCATACAAAACACGACTGATAGGGGCTTCACCCCCTCTCCTCCTCTCTATACTACTGACTGTATACGGCCTTCTCTCCTCCCTCTTATACACACACTTAAGGGGGCTTCTCCCTCCCCCTCCTATACACGCTGTTGAGCGGCTTCTCCCTCTCTAAAAAACACACTGATAGGGGCTTCCCCCCTTCTCCCTCTATACACATACTGTATAGCCTTCTCTCCTCTTTTAAAATCACGACTGTATGAGGGGCTTCTCTTCTCCTTTCTATACTACATGACTTATGAGGGGCTTCTCTCCCCTCTCTAACTCCCCACGTAGAGCGCCCTCCCCCTTTTCTATACTAAAAATGACTGTATAGGGGCTTCTCCCTCCTCTCAAACTAAAACCGACTTTTAGAGGGGCTTCTCTCCTCCCCCTTTATACACACGACTGATGACGGCTTCTCTCCTCCTCCTATACACACGACTGTATGTCGCCCCTCTCCCTCTATACTACACACTTAGAGCGCTTCCTCCTCTCTATACTACACACTGAAATGAGCGCTTCCTCCTCCTCTTTATAAACACGTATAGCGCTTCTCCCCCCTCTCTATACTACACGACTGTATGAGCGGCTTCCCCCCTCCCCCTCTATATACACGACTTAATGGCGCTTCCCCCCCTCTCAAAAAACCCACACGTATGAGCGGCTTCTCTCCCCCCCTCCCTTTTAAATACACACACTGTAGAGGGGCTTCCTCCTCCTCTCTATCCTACACGACTGTATGAGCGGGTTTTCTCTCCTCCTCTCATACACACGACTGATGAGGGGTTCCTCCTCCTCTCTTAATACTACAGACTGAACGGCTTCCCTCCTCTCTATACTACACACTGTATGAGCGCCCCTTCCTCCTCCCCAACACACACGTATGAGCGGCTTTCTTCTCTCCTCTCTAAACACACACTGATGAGGGGCTTTCTTCTCTCCTCCCTCTATACTACACGAGGGGTATACGTTTCCTCCTCCTCTCTATACTAAAACACTGTAGAGCGGCTTCTCTCCTCCTCTCTATACTACACACTATGAGCGTTTCCCCCTCCCTCTTAAAAACACGACTGTATACGGCTTCTCTCCCCTCTCTAAAATACACGACTGTATGCGGCTTCTCCCTCCCCCTATTACTACACGACTGTATGAGTGGCCCCTCCTCCCTCATACCCCCGACGTATAGCGGCTTCTCTCCTCCCTTTAACACACAGGGTATGAGCGCTTCTCTCCTCCTCTCTATCACACACTGTATGAGCGGCTTCTCTCCTCTCTATACTACACGACTGTATGAGCGGCTTCTCTCCTCTCTATACTACAACAGATGACGGCTTCTCTCCTCTTATACTACACGACTTTTGACGGTTTCCCCCCCTCTCTATACTACACCGTTGAGCTTTTCTCTCCTCTCCTCCTATACTACACATTTAGAGCGGCTTCTCTCCCTTTAACACACGACTGTAAACGTTTTCTCTCCTCCTCTTTAAAAACCCACACCTGTATGAGCGCTTCTCTCCTCCTCTCTATACACCACGAAAGGCGGCTTCTTCCCCCCCCTCATACTACAAAAATTTGAAGCGGCTTCCTCCTCTCCCTCTAACTACACACGTATAGGGGCTTCTCTCCTCCTTCTACACGATTTAAATGAGCGGCTTCTCCCCTCTCTCTCTATACTACACGACGTATGAGCGGCTTCTCTTCTCTCCTCCCCCTATACTAAAACGACGTATACGCTTCTTTTCTCTCCTTCATACTCACGACTTTGGGGGCTTCCTCCCTCCCCCCTATCTACACGACTGTAGACCTTTCCTCCTCTCAAACCCAAAACGACGTAGACGGCTTCTCTCCTCCCTCAAACTAACGACGATGACGCTTCTCCCTCCTCTTTTATTCTACACGCGGAAAGAGGCTCTCTCCTCCTCTCTAAACTACCACGACTGTATGAGGGGCTTCTCTCCCTCTAACTACCGATGTATGGGGGTTCTCTCCTCCTCTCATACACACGACGTTTGAGCGCTTCTCTCCCCTCTTTTCAAACTACACACGTATGAGCGGCTTCTCTCCTCCCTCTATACTACAACGCTGTATGACGCTACCTCCCTCCTCCTATCTACACGCTGTATGACGGCTTCCTTCCCCCTCTCTAACTAAAAACACTGTATGAGGGGCTTCTCTCCCCTTCTCAACTACACGACTGAAAGACGGCTTCCTCTCCCCCTCTCTATAACACACTGTATACGCTTCCCCCTCCTCTCTATACTACACCTGTATGAGGGGCTTTCTCCTCCCTCATACAACACACTGATGAGCGCTATCTCCCCTCTCTAACTAAAAAGACTGTAAGCGCTTCTCCCTCCTTTTTATTCTACCACGGTATGAGCGGCTTCTCTCCCCCTCTCTAACACACACTGTATAGCGCTTCTCTCCTCTCTAAACTACACGACGTATGAGGGGCTTCTCTCCTCCTCTCTTACTACACACTTTTGAGCCTTCTCTCCCCCTCCTAAACAAACTGTAGGACGGCTTCTCTCCTCCCTCTAACTAAAAACCGACGATAGGGGCTACCTCCTCCTCTCTATACACACACGTATAGGGGCTTCTTTTCTCCCCCTCATACAAAACGACGTATAGCCTTTCTCTCCTCCTCTCATACTACACCTGATGAGGGGCTTCTCTCCTCCCTCATACTACACACTGTAAGCGGCTACTCCCTCCCTCATACTACACGACGATAGGGGCTTCTCTCCTCCTCTCTAACTACACACTGTATGACGCTTCTCTCCTCCCTCTATATCTAAAAAGACGAAAATAAACGGCTTCTCCCCCCTCTCTATACAAACGACTGTAGGGGCTTCCCTCCTCCTCTCTATACTACACGACGATGAGCGCTTTTTCCCTTCATACTACACGCTTTTTAGCGGTTTCCTCCTCCCCTATACACACACTGTATAGCGGTTTTTCCCCCCTCCTCTCTATACTCACGACTTATGGCGCTTCTTTTCTCTCCCCCTTATAAAACACACTGTATAGGGGCTTCTCTTCCTTCCTCTATACTCACGACTGTAACGTTCTCTCCTCTCCCTCTATCTACACGACGATGAGCGGTTTTCTCCCTCTCCTCTGAATACTACAGATTTTAAACGGCTTCTCTCTTCCCTCTCATACACACGACTGTATAGCGCTTCTCTCCTCTCCTCCATACTACACGACTGTATGAGCGGTTCCTCCTCCCTCTTAAAACAAAAATGTATGAGCGGCTTCTCTCCTCCCTCTCTATACTACACGACTGTTTTGGCCTTTCCCCTCCCCTATACTATTCTCGCGATGGCGCTTCCCCTCCTCTCCCTCTATACTAACGACTGTATGAGGGGTTTCTCCTTCTCCTCTCTATAAACACGACTGTAGGGCTTCTCTCCTCCTCCTTACTACACGACTGTAGGCGGCTTCTCTCCTCTCCTCCTCTCTTACTAAAACCGACTGTTGGGGGCCCTCTCCTCTCATACACACACGTATAACGGCTCCCTCCTCCTCTCTATACTACACACTGTACAGGGGGCTTCTCCTCCTCCTATCTAAAAACACTTATGACGGCTTCTCCCCCCTCTCTAACTACATGACTGTTTTTACTCTTCCTCCCTCTCCCTCAAAAAACTCACACTGATGGGCTTCTCTCCTCCTCTCTATCTACACACAAAATGAGCGCTTCTCCCCTCCTCTCATACTACACGACTGAAATGGGGGCTTCTTTTCTCCCCCCTTAAAAAAAACACGACTGTAACGGCTTCTTCTCTCCCCCTTTTTACTACACGACGTATACGCTTCTCTCCCCTCTCTAAAACAAAAAAGACGTATGAGCGGCTTCTCCCTCCTCTCAATACTACCACTGTATGAGCGGCTTCCTCCTCTCCCTCTATACTACACGACGATGAGGGGGGCTTCTTCCTGCTCTCTATACAAAACTCTGATGAGCGGCTTCCTCCCCTCTTTCTACACGACTGTTGACGGCTTCTCCCTCCCTCTCAACTACACGATTTGTATGAGGGGCTTCCCCCTCCCTCTAACTACCACTGTATGACGGCTTCTCCCCCCTCCCCCTCTATACTACACGACTTAGGAGCGGCTTTCTCCTCCTCTCTATACAAAAAACCGACTGTAGAGTGGCTTCTCTCCTCTCTATGCCACACTGTATGAGGGGCCCCTCCCTCCTTTCAAACTACACGACTGTATGAGGGGTTTCCCTTTCCTCCTCCCATCTACACGACGATAGCGTTTCTCTCCTCCTCTAAATACAACAAGGGAAAATGAGCCTTCTCTCCCCGCATACAAAACGACTGATGACGGCTTCTCTCCTCCTCTCAAAACTACACCACTGTATGAGCGCTTCTCTCCCCTCTCTATACTAAAAACACTGTATGAGCCTTCTCCCCCTTTTTTTAACTCAAAAACAATGAGCGCCCTCTCCTCCCTCATACAAAAAACCTTATACGGCTTCCCCCCCTCTCTATACTACACACTGATAGGGCTTCTCTCCCCTATACTACACGACTGTTGAGCGGCTTCCTCCTCTCCTCTCTATACTACACGACTTAGGGCGGTTTCCTTCTCTCCTCTCTATACTACACACTGTATGACGGTTTCCCCCTCCTCCTCCTATACTACACGACTGTATACGGCTTCTCTCCTCCTCTCTATACTACACACTTATGACGGCTTCTTTTTCCTCCTCTCTATACTACACAACTGTATGAGCGGCTTCTCTCCTCTCAACACACCTGAAATAGGGGCCTTTCCCCCCCTCCCCCCATACTAAAAACACTGTAGAGGGGCTTCTCTCCCCTCCTATACTACCGACGTATGACGGCTTCTCTTCCCCCTCTAACCACACTGTATGACGGCCCTCCCCTCCTATACTCCCACGACTGTATGAGGGGCTTCCCTCCCCTTTAACTACAACACGTTAGCGCTTCTCTCCTCCCTCTAACTACACGACTGTATAGCCTTCTCTCCTCTCAACTACACGACTGTATAGGGGTTCTCTCCTCCCCCCTATACTAAAACGACTGTATAGGGGGCTTCTTCTCCCTCTTCTATACTACACGACTGTATGAGGGGCTTTTTCTCCCTCTCCTCTCATACACACGACTTAGAGGGCTCCTCCCCCCCTCTCTATACTACACACGTATGACGGTTTCTCTCCTCTTTATACACCCTGTATGACCTTCTCCCCTCTCAAATACAACGACGTATGAGCGGCTTCTCTCCCTCTCTATAACCACGACTGATAGGGGCTTCTCTCCTCTCCTCCTAACTACACGACTGTATAGGGGCTTCTTTTTTCCCCCCCTCTCAAAACATTTTTTTTTATTAAAATATATAAAATTTAAAAATATCAAAAAGCCAACCACTTAAAAACATAAAAGGTACAACATTTTCCCAGCAAAAAAAAACTTAAAACGCTTCACCCACAAAATTAATGAAAAAGCCCACACCCTTTTTCCCTATAAAGAAAGAAATAAAAAAGGGTCCCAAAATTTTTCCAACACTTACACCACCCCCGGGCCGGGCTGAAAACATGAAACAAAATCCGCCAACTTTCCCCGCTGGCACAACATACCTACACCAACTTGTAAAAACAAACACAACCCCCACATCTCCCCATGCAAACCCCCATGCAAAAGCCCCACCACTACACACACACCCCACACGTGACACACACTTCTCACACACACTGTGGTTTTTTGGGGTTTTTTCCCCTCTTTTCCTACTCTCCCCGCCCCTCTCCTTTACACACGCATTACTCTATGTCTTCACAAAGGCTCACCTCCTGTAACAACTTTAGCCATGAGAAAACAAAATATACCTCAATCGAGGCAAAGGAAACACAAATACCTGCCCTGTCCAGGCGCACCGGGACCCCATGATCCCTTGACGGAGTCCTTCCTCTGTCCATCATGGGCCCCTTTAAAACACCCCGCACCGCAACCCTGACTAGAAACCATCCAAAGTCCAAACTTACTGAGCCAAACTTAACAGGAGAAAAAAAAAGTTACCTCATTGTCCGAGGTGGTTACCCCACAACACCTAACCAGAGTCCTTCCTCTGTCCATCATGGGCTAAGGAAAGGAAAAACAGAGACATCTCATCTGAGATTTTAGAAGAAAATCACAAAAGCATGGCCCGTCCGGGTGCATTGGGACCCCATGACCCCTTTTCGGAGTCCTTCCTCTGTCCATCATGGGCCCAATGAAACCCACCGAAAGCCCCTCCCAACCTGACTAGAGCCCCCTAAGTCCCACCAAACTTCTAACTACTTACAAGAGAAAACACGACTACAACCTACAAACTCCGATCTACAAACTCTAACAACAACACAAGCAATAAGCACAAAAAGGTCACATGCATGAGAAGCCGGCCGCCAGCCAGGCCCCTCCCCCCGCCCACCCACCCAAAGCAACCAACCAGCGCCCCCAAAAGGCAGAAGGGGCGCTCCGATCAGTTACCTCAGGCAATGAGAGCTGAGACCTCAGACCGGACGCGCCCCCACAGCAATGCCCCCCCCCCCCAGCACAACCGTTTACAACCGTATTAATTCCCGCCACACTTGGCACAAAGTTCTGTCACCTGCCAACCCTAACCCACCAGCGGCCAAAAGCAAAACAAAATACAGACAAGTGACATACACCAGCCCCATCACCAGATTGCGAGGTTCTATGCTAAGGCACCACGAAAGTGAAGCCCCACCAGAGATGGGCAGCTTTCCTCAGGCCCAAACCTTTCCACCTCCAAAGAGCGCATTTTCACCAGCAAACCCAGATGTTCCCTACCACCTCAGATCACCCTCAGGAGGACTTTCCTACCAACGGACACTAAATACAAACGCCAGCAAACCCGTGCACACCACACATATTGCCTAACCACTAAGCTTACCAAAAAGAGTGGTCCACCCGATCTCGGCCACCCAGAGTTTTGAAACGCCTACCATACACGCTCCACCGGGTAGGAGAGGTTTGGCAAGACCGGCCCCTCCTATGGAGGCCCCGACCGACTTTATAACACCCCTGTAATTAAGGGAACACTGAAGCAGGAAGTGGACCATGCTTTCCCAGAACGCTAACTCACATCCACTTGAGGACGCCCCTATCTTTCGACTTTACCTTCCACTTCAGGTTATCCCCTACATAACATCGTTACCATGTAGGCAGCGCGCAGGCCAATCCCAAAAC
The DNA here is from genome assembly GCA_025379985.1 of Phyllomedusa bahiana. Taxonomy (NCBI): domain Eukaryota; kingdom Metazoa; phylum Chordata; class Amphibia; order Anura; family Hylidae; genus Phyllomedusa; species Phyllomedusa bahiana. The sequence continues at coordinate 8,965 of JAODAL010009687.1, read as the reverse complement.
TTTTGGGAGACCTCTCAAATATAAAATGAGAAAACCCACCCGAAGGTCCGGAACCTGTGCAATCCCTGAGGGCCAGGGATTCTTGGAAAAATGGGTCCAACAGGACCCCGCTACTGATCAAAGTTGTCTCTTACAGCGTCCTGACCTCCCTCATTCCCAGACCCCACCAAGCTGATCACCTTCAGAACCGGTGTAGCGTAAGGCCGGGAAGATGTCATAGGCGGCGTCCTCAGTCCTCTCAAACCTGCCCTCCAGTCTCCCACTCCGGAAGAAAGGGCCGAAAACCAATCCGCCAGGCAGGAGAGTACCCACTAGGAGCCCTCTGAAGACATAGTTCTGCTTACATTAATCTTTAAAAAGGTGTGTTTCATTAAAACACCACGGAGTTGACCATAGACAAACCCCTAACCTCTCGTACTTTACGTCACCCACTCACCTGACTAGGTTCAGCTTGCACCCCCACAACAGGCAGAAGAACAACTGTAGATCCTTGGCCCCACGCTGTGCCCAAGTGTATATGAAACACGGGAGCAGGTACGTTTTGATCAGGGCAGAACCCTTTCCCATATGGATAGTGACCAGCCTTCCACAGATAAACTTCGAGCGCGTCCTTCAGTCTGCCATCCCAATTTAGCATGGGGTAGATTCCCCCCTGGCCGAATTCAAAGCCGAGAATTTTTGCAGTGTTTCAGGGGCCCGGGAGAGTGCCCGGGAGATCGAAACTGGGGTCTCCTTCTCCCAACCAGAGGCTCGTCCACACTTGTCCGGGTGATCATGGACCCGGACACACGGCTGAATAGCGTTCCACTTCAGCCATAACACCCCCGCCTCCTCCGGGAGGACACAAAGATGACACATTCGTCCTCGTTACGCTACCACCCTCAGAGTGGCTTCCGGGGCTGACGGTTCTACCCCGACTCCCGCCCAATGGTCCACGATTGAGTCGCCTTAGAAAAGGATCAATCCGCAAACACATGTATAGCGAAATGGGCTCAAAGGCATCCCTGACGAACCCCGGACCCTACCTCTAAAGGGAGGGCTGCCCGACCGCCATTGACCAAAGGGGAAAGACTCAGCCCCGCATTAAAGGGTCCTAAGACCCCAATCGAAAACCTCCATGCAGACCGTATCCTCAGAATGACAGACACAGAGGTACTCGTGGTTTGACCGATCAAACCTTTGGTGCCTGGTCCAAGGATCAGCAGGTACCCCCTTCCAAAGACCAGCCCTGTCCGTCGCTCCACTGCCTTCACCTGACACCAAGTGCAGCACCCAAAGGTGCTAGCGGCTGGAAGCGAGCAGTGCTGGACCTCTCCGAAAGGAGCCGGGGGTCGCGAATGCACCAGCCCGATTAAACAGCACCTTTAGGCCAAAACCTTGGATTCCGTGTTGAGAAGTGCTATGTCTCCAGTTCTCACACGCGGTCGGATCTTACACCTTTGAAAGAAGAATCAGGGCGGACCTCCTCATGAGCGCGGAAGATACCCTCGACGGAAAGGCCACTCATAATACACATCACGGTCAATAGGGGAGTCAAGGTGTCCTTAAAGGTCCGATTAAAAGCTCGTGATGTTAGGGGCATCAGACCCGGCGATATCTTGAGACAAGTCCCTTCCCCAAACGCGTCGCATCACTTCCTCTACCCTGGAATTTCTTCCTTCAAAACGCAAGAGAGGGTCTACCCTTGCTCGGGAACGGCTTCAGCCAGGTAAGCCCGACAACCTATCCTCGGTCCAGTTCCTTCTCCCCCCCAAGAGACACGAGTTATAAGAACCTGACGACCTCCAGGATCCCTGATCTGGACCTGGTCAGCGATCCCGTACTATCGACAAGTCCCGTCACCAATCTAGAAACTACTTTCAACTTACATGCTCTTGAAGGGGTCCGGCGAGACGAATATACCAACCGAAGTCCCCTCAATAACCAAAAAAAAGTGCGAATGTCTATCATACTGGCATTTCTTAGGAGAGATTTCACCCTGGAGACTTCCCTCGCGGTCGCCCCCAGCCGAGACATAGCTGTTCGAGCTTCCTCCTCAGGCACCTGATACAGAGGCATACTGTTCAGGCCCTGAGGCTCGAGAGCAGGCGAAGAACCCTGCGGCCCGCTTTTTGAAGATCTCCGCACCACTCCGACTTATGCTACCAAGGTCCAAAGAGGAACGCTGGCTCTGAAGAAATCCCGAAGGATTGTTCTGACCTCCGCTTCCCTCCAGAGGAGAGTCGAATTTAGCCTCCAATAGTCCTCTACCCATCCCGAGGGGGTGTTCTTGAAACATTCAAGGAGAAACAAAATGAGACAGTGGATGCGAGAACTCCACCTCAACCACAGAATTGGGGAAGAGACAGAGTCCTCCTTCAAAAAAACCTATCTATCCCGGGATCCACTGTACCTCTGAAAAAAGTGAAACCCCCAGGACCTTGGAGAGGCCTAACGTGGACATCTACAGGAGCAGGCGTCCACTGAATATTTCTATTTAGTGCATTACTAACATAAGCCAGCCGACCTCCGGAGACCCCCCTGTCCTCGGGCCTTACGATGTTGTTAAAATCTCCTCCGAAGATCACCTGCCGGCTTGGTGAACAAATAGGGCCTTGATCCTCAGAACAGATTTTTGCCGCTCCCAAGCAGACCTGCGGGCCACAGATATTAATTAAACCGGAGCTTCTGTCTGTTCATGGATTGAAGTGTCGAGGACCAGGCACGCTCCCCTCTTCGTTTCGAGTTCAATCACCCGTCGGCATTTTTACCGGTGCAGTGAAAAGGACCGCCCACCAACGCCCCGCGCCGAGGGCAAAGACCGTTGCTTGCTTCCTCCTGGATCTCTCTGCAGCATTGACACTGTGGATCACCACGCTTCTCCTCACCATGCTCAGCACCATTGGCATCCCCAGGTCACCGCGCTCGCCGCGTTGGTTTCTCTTCCTACCTCTCTGACCGGCGTTCCTGTCAGTGTCTCATTTGCTGGTCTACCTCCTCTCCCTCTTCCTCTTGCTGTCGGGGTTCTCAGGGATCAGTTCTATTGTTCCTCTCCTTTTTTCACTTTACACATCCCCCATTGGACATAACCATCGAGCAGATTGCTTCCAGTAGCCATCTCTATGCTGATTGACACCCAATTATCAACCTCCTCCCGAGACATCACTCCTTCCCTGATACAAAACACCAGTGACTGTCCTGTCCGCTGTCTCTGACATCATGTCCACTCTCATCTGAAACTAAAACCTCACAAAACTAAAACCGAACTTCTTGTCTTCCCCACCATCTTCTAACCACCCTACACCTGCTATCTCGGTCTCAGTTGTGGCCACCACCATAACTCCTGCAGCATGCCCGCTGTCTTGGGGTAATACTAGATTCTAATCTGTCCCCTTCACCCCTTATATATCCATTCCGCCCGCTCCTGTCATCCTGCACCTCAAGAACATCTCCAAAAATCCGGTACCTTTTTTCCTCACACTGTGGAAACAGGCTCAAAACCCTCATTGTTGCTCTTATTCACTCTCGTCTTGACTACTGCAACTCCTTCTTATCGGTCTCCTCTCTGCAAACTCTCCCCTCTGCAATCTGTTCTGAATGCAGCAAGCCAGGCTTGTCTTTCTCTCCAGCCGCTATACTGATGCCTCTAACCCTGTGTCAGTCACTGCACTGGTTTGCCCATCCCAGTACAGAATACAACTATAACTCACCACCTCACCCATAAAGCTCTCCACAGTGTTTGCTCCTCCTACATCTCTCCCTCCATCTCTGTCTACCACCCTACCCGTGCTCTCCGCTCTGCTGATGATTTCAGACTACATTCCTCAATCATCCGAACCTCCCATGCCCGTCTACAAGATTTTTCAACAACTGCAGCCACCGGTCCCTATGGAATATATCTACCCGCGGGGGCTATCAGGCACATTCACAACCCTCACAGTTTTTAAGAGGGCCCTGAGAAAACATCTTCTCAGCCTGGCCTACCAAGATCCCTAACTGCTTAACACACCTGTCACTCCTCCCTACACCTAGGGCACTCACAGGCACTTATCTGTATATAGATGTACTGTCGGGTGGCTGTGTCAACCCAATTCTATGTAAACCACCTCTATTTATGTAACAAGTCTGGACATAGTAAACTGAGCACTTCTTAACCCTTTGTCTCACCCATAACACCATAATAGATTGTCAACTCTCGCGACAGGATCCTCATACCTCGTTGTCTCATGTTGTAATTCTTTATAATGTGTATGCCCTGTAATGTACACCCTCTAATTTTGTAAAGTGGCACTGCGGAATATGTTTGGCGCTATAAGAAATAAAGATTATTATATTATTAAGCTCGGCTCAAGGGACCAGAAATGAAGGCCTGGCCTCCATTCCCTCTTGGCCTTTGCTATGGCAGAGGTGTTCCCCCCAACCTGGTCTCCTCAAACAAAAGATGTCGGCTTCAACCGCGGCAGAGAAAATCCAATGCCGCAAACCTTCCGCATCTGACTTAAGATGCTGCCACATAATAGAGTGCCAGCATCACGGGGTGGCGTAGCATTTTTGATGATTGAACTCGACAGCCCTAGTAACCAGAAACAGTAGCCAAAATATATTACGCAGTTCTGCAAATATAGTACAAACCTCCAGGCGGTATATGGTAGTAAAAATTCCTACACAAGCCTCCATGTTACTTTTTCCTAGGTTTTTGTTCTTAACTTCTCATTCAACCCCGAAGAGTCCCTAATCAATAATTCTCTTTAGGCACTTGTGAGGAATCCATCGGATCTTTCCTCCCCGCCATCCGAATCACCTCGAGCTTCCCGCGCCAGTCCCCCCCCCCGCAGTGACCGTACCCACAGAGGAGGAGGGGCCGGCGCACCCCAGTTCCTTCCCCCTCTTCCTGCAAGGACCTTAAATCTGTTGGAGGAGTCAACAACACCAGAGTGGAGGTGGTCTTGACTTCCCTTAGGCATTTTCCTCACAGGAGTAGCATGGGAAGAAGAAGGTGACCTCTTCCCTACGCCTGTTTTTCTTACTCTGGTCCTCTTTTTTTCCTTTTTGCTTCCTATTGGATACAAACCTATTCCTCCTCGTACTACATCACCGCCGGGAGGACTACAAGAAAGCACCTTCCCTCTCCAGCCGGGCCTTCGCTCTTCGCTTAGCTCAACTCTCATCCAGGGTCTCAGCTGCTGCGGTCCCGGGTTCCAAGACAGGGCCAGAGGATGCACCAGCTCTGGGCATCCATCCGCTCCCCCTCGCTTCCCGCCTGTCCAGGCGAAGCGCTGCCTAGGCGCACCCGAGATTCTCCTCCTCCCTGACCCCACGGCCCTTAGTACCCTCGCTCGTTTCCTTCACCCATCCCAAGCTGAGGCAGCCTCCAGGGCCACCTCGTCAGAGGTGACGCCACGACATGGAAGGACCTTCCTCGGACAGTGCTAAACGCATGGCCATATTTCCCACACAAATGGCACCTAATGCTGTTACAGGTGGAGGCAAGATGCCCCCTCCCCACCGCTCAAGGCGCACTTCTCCACCTTGCAGCCGGCGCTGAAATGGGTCGCACTCCCGCACACTTGTAATCACAGCTTCGGCTGCCCCTTGATAGAAAATCTGGATCCTGATCTCTGCCCATAAGGCGGCCGATGGTAATGTGGGACACGTACTACAGGAACATTGAGTTTTATACCACAAAAGTCCAGGCTCGCGACCAACTGCCAAATTCATCCCTGGTCTTACTGGGCATACACACTACCATCGCCAATACGTCCTAGCCAGGTCATAATGTCAATACACAGAAAGAGACTCGTTAGCGAGTCAACACGGTCCACTTTTCTTGACCTTGATTCTGCGAGACGTGCTTGCACATGAAAGTCTCGCAGAGGGGCTCTTCTTCGTTAGCTCAAATTCGCCGCAGAAGAGTTCCAGCCCCTCCGGGCGAACAAAGCTAATGGTTCCGAGCTCGGGAGGTCCGCATAGGGGTGTAATCAGGGCGAAGAATTCCGCCACCCTGAACTCCATCCCCCAGGAGCCAGTCCACAACCACCTTTGCTCTAAGTCGGCATGCATCTCGGCCCTCCCATTTAAGACCGGACCACAATTCCAAACGTGTAGCCTATCCGCCCCTTTGTGGGCAAGCGCCACAGACCGCTTCCCCCCTACTTGTCTCTCAATGAGAAGGACAGTCAACCTCCTTAAACCCTCTACTGGATGGTACTCTCTCCTCATCCTAAGAGCCTCCAGGACGCGCCCTTTGCAATGAGTCCCGTGTCTCCCAATATGCAGATGATGGTCGGAGGATGAGTGACCGCCCCCCCCCCCCTTGGCCACACTTGCATAGCTTCCTAGGAGCCCGATTTCCCCTGGAGGGGGGCGGAGCCCCCCTGGCCCCCACTAGTACAACGCTAGAACCCTCCTTATCCACATAGTCTCAGCCCAGACCCTCGCCGCAGTCCACATACAGCCCCCATCCACACTCCCACTTCCCCCGGTAACCTCCCAACAGCATTCACCCTATCACCTGGACCAGGCATCTGTGGGGGGCGTCGGAGTACTCTGCTTTATAGCCGGTCATAGGGCCGGCCTGGGCGGCCTGGGTGGTCTGGCTGGCATAGCTGGTGCTGGCATAGCTGGTGCTGGTATGGCTGGTGCTGGTACAGCTGGTGCTGGAACAGCTGGTGCAGCCGATGCTGGTACTGGTACGGCTGGCGCTGGTACAGCTGGTGCTGGTTCTGGCATAGCAGGTACAGCTGGTGCTGGTACAGCTGGTGCTGGCATGGCCGGTGCTGGTGCTGTATCCATTTTGCTCGCATCGTCCACGACCGAGGCGACCGCTTCCGCATCATCAGGGACCATGCTCCCCCCCTCTGCCTCCACCGCCATCTCGGTCATGCCAGATGCCCCCTCCGCAGGGAAACCTTGACCGCTCCCCTCCCTCTCAGAGGAGCGATCACCTTCATCCGTGCCCTTTTTCGCACCTTCCTGTAGGGGAGTACCTTCCACTTTTATCGGTTTGCTCTGACCAACGGTATAAGTGAACGTTGCCTTAGCCACCACTGATCCCTTTTTTGGAGGGCGCTCCCCACCACTCTCCCGACCTTCAGCTACCCACAGACCCACTTCAGAGCTGGGGATCGGCTGCTGTGCGGGTTTTTCCCCCTTAGGCGGCCTTGCAGCCTCCGCAGGGGTTGAAGTAGGACCAAATACTAACTGGGTAGCTTTGTCTTTCTTCTTGTCTTTTTTCTTCTTCTTCTCCTTCTTCTTCTTTGCCCTTGTTTCTTCCTCTGGGAATTCCTCATCACCGAACACGAACCCCTGCATACGGACGGGGGACTCCAAAACCTCGATTGCCTTGATGGTCCTGTCTCCAGAGCACTCACTAGTGTCACTGCCCTCACCAGACCCTTCCGAGGGGGGCAGGGCAGCTGCGAGCCAGGGAGCAGACCCAGATTCCAGGCTTGCTTCCATTGGTGCTTCTATTGATGCTGCTGAAGGCGCCACTGAGGACGCCGGTTCAGGGGTAGCGGAAGATCCCGGGCCCCTGGGGGGTTTTCACCCACACAAAGAAATCTTAAACACTCCCCCTTCCCCCCTCCCCCAACCCCGCTTTTTTCTCCATTCTTAAAAAAGGGGGCTTAAATTTTTTGGGTTTTCACTAAAAAGCCCGGGCACCACCCAAATACCCTTCTTCTTTTCTGCCCTTATTGCTCCGGGTCTGCCCCCAAATTCCTATAAATTTTCATTGTTAAGGACCACCCGATGGGGGCCTTACAAATCCGTTTTTTGGGCCTTGCCGTTTTTAAATCTTTTCCCCCCTTCCCCGGGAACCTTTCAGGGGCCCAAAAAGTTTTGGGTGGGGGGGAAAGTGAAATTGGCGATGCGGGGGGTAAAAACGCTCAAAAAGCCCCCCCTCCCCCCCCGCCCCCTCCCCCCAACACTTAAAACCTGCTCTCCCCCCTGCTTTTTCCTAAAAGGGCCCTGCTGCGCTTGAAACCTTCGCAGTTTAAAACAGTGTTTTTCCCCCCGCACCCGCGGGGGGACCCGCCGGCATCACCGGGGACCCCGCCGCCCAAGGGGGACCCGCCTTCCCCAAAGGGAACCCCCCCTCTGCCTCGGGGGCCGGAAAAAACCCCCCCGGGGTTTCGCGGGGGGAACCCCCGGGCGCGCGAGTCCTCCCCGATTTCAGCTGCCCCCCCGCCTCAGCTGAAAAATTTCGGAGCTGACGCCCCCCATTCCGCCCCACCTCCCCGGGGATCTGCCCCTTTTCCCCGGGAGGGTAGTTTTTACAGGCTTTTTTAAACAAGCCCTTTTTCTTCTATAAAGAAAATTTAAACACGAGTCTTTACAGAGCCCCCAAAAAACCGCACGCCGACACACACATCTCGTGCACCTCTAGCCCGCCCAAACTGATTTTCCGATTTCCCCCTCTCTAATTTAAAGGGATTGAAAGAGGTGGCTTCTCTCCTCCTCTCTATATTTAAAACAAATGTAGAGGGGGCTTCCCCCAACTCCTTTTGGGGGCCTTTTCCTCCCCCATTTTCCCTACACGACTGTATGAGCGGCCCTTCTTCCTCCCTCTCTAACTACACACTGTATGACGGTTTCTTCCCCCTTTCCCCTTTTTAATACAACTGTATGAGGGTTTTTCCCCTCCTCCTCTTTTTATAATACCCCAAATTTTTATGACGGTTTCTTCCCCTCCTCTCTATATACAAAAAAGACCTGTATGGGGGGCCTTCTCCCCTTCCTCCTTTTATACCTTATTCAACAACCTTCCCCCCCCCCTTTATACTAAAGGGAGGGTAAGGGCGGCTTTTTCCTCCTCCTCTTTACAAACACGAATGTATGAGGGCTTCTCTCCTCCCCCTTATCCCAAACGCCCTGTATGAGCGGCTTCTCACCTCCTCTCTATACTAAACGATTTGTAGGGAGGGGCTTTCTCCCCCTCCTCTCTATACTACACAAATGTATGAGCGGCTCCTCTCCTCTCCCTTCT